>CM049857.1:30887822-30942822 GCA_027422415.1 Schizothorax lantsangensis | reverse complement strand
GTTTAACTCATAAAAATGAATCTTGTTGGTGTGGTGTGATGTCAATTTAAGGTTTATGTTCTTCAGTGTATGACAATACTCTTCTCACCATAGTAGGCACACAATCACAGCAAAAATAAAGCTGTTCATTCCGCTTTAGTATGCAGATTAGACATTTTGCATGCAGATTTTCTGCCGACCATCAATTGCATTTATATAATACAAATTTTAAATAAGTATAATTCAATTTATAAGTATATATTCGGTGTGTGTGTGTGTGTTGAACATGGGGGAGGGGGGAGTACTGGAAAATCTGGAGCAAATATATCTTAATGAAGAATCTTTAATAATGAAAGAATTGGTTTACGGTCTGATTACTTCTACACAATAGGTGTATATTTAATAAATGCAAAACTCATCCTTATTTGGATCACATTCCTGAATAAACACACAAGTACCAAAGGCATTACCATCTGCGCGCCTCTGTCTGATTTCCAGCTAAAACATTAACATCAGTTTACTTGATAAGAAGCCCTGTATACAATATTATGATTTATGTTGACAAATCATGTATCCTTAATACAAGTGTACTCTGTTTGTTCTCAAAACGCTATGAAATTATATGTTTCAGGATTGCAGGTTTAATAATAAAAATGATGATTTCTCTTTTGGGTTTATTTCACTGTAAATTTTACTAGTATTTATTTATGCAGGACTTTGATTAGTATTTTCTTGATTTATTTGGCAATTTAATTTTCTGTTGTTGTCACGCATGGGTGTCTAAGATAAACTCGCACGAAGAAGATGAAGGTAAATAGTCATTTATTAATCCACAAGAGGGTAATTCACAGAAGGCAGGCAGCAACATTCACACATGACATCTACAATACAAACTAGAACTTAAATAGGGAGGCAAATGAGGATCATTAACAGAACACAGGGGTGTATTCCAGAAAGTGGGTTTTGTTGTAAACTCAGAGTTTGTTAACCCCAGAAAAGGGAAACTCAGGGTTTTCGGTTCCAATAAAAGACAAAACTAAACCTTTCGGTAAGTCAAGTCACTATTATTTGTATAGCGCTTTTAACAATGCAAATTGTGTCAAAGCAGCTTTACATCAGCTTGATATAAAGCTGGGTGGCTTTACATCAGCTTTACAATATTTAGACGGGGAAATAGAGTGTCGAAATAGTGTCATTATCCTCTTGTCAGACAAAATAGCAGTTTAAATCTATGCTGCAGCAGAGTCAGATTGTGCAGAGGACTCATCTGGTTCCTGTGGTCTTGTCCTGATGGCCGTCTAGGAGACAGGGTCTTCACTGGGGGTCTGTCTCTGGGGCTCATCTTATTTTATTTTGACCTCTGGAAGTAACCTAATAATTAGAATTTCCTTTAGGTTTTCCAGTGTGGTTGGATGCATTGATTACACACATATTCATATCATCGCACCTTCTGAAAATGAAACAGATTACTGTATGGAATGGAAGGATGACAGATGAAAGGGTAGTGCGAGATATATGCCGTAACCACCACCACAGCTGTTAAATAAACACAAATTATTCACAATTCATCTTTATTTCCTACAAATACAAAAGCAACAATTATTCTTTTCCCAGTTGGATTTTAATATTGTTATTGTGGCCATCTCCTCTTCATCTGTCAGTGGTGCTGGTGCAGGTTCTCCCCATATTTTAAGAGTCTCTGCCTTCTTGCTGTTGACTGAATAGAAGTCCAATGTTTATTTCATTACCCTAATTAAGAAATGTATGTTGGATTAGAGAACATTTAATTATGTGAAAAGATCATTATGTGGAAAAGACCCCTGCACATTGAAATAGACAGATATTTATTGAATGTCAAATGTTTGTAAAGTCATGTAGCCTACACCGATGAACCCTTTATACTTGAAGCTTATGTTTTTATGCTTAATTTTTTTCTGCTGCCACGTTTTTGTCTTTGTTTTGTTTTTTGCTCGTGGGGTACCATAAAAATGAAGATTACTTTAATAACTTACCGTTCTCCCAGTTTTCACCTCTGATATTATAACAGTGATTAAGACTTAAAGTTACGTATTGTGTAGTATGCGGAAGTCTTTTTGTCGGGTGCTGTTGCCATGGTGAATCGTAATTTCAGACTCCATTGATCATGGCTTTTCAAAGTCGTTGTGCACGCACTAACAGAGTCAACATACTCAGAGAGGATTGAACTAACTCCGTTCATCTGTTCTGAAACCGTAAACTCAGAGTTTCCTATTTTGGGGTTTGTTAACCCAGAGTTCAAGTTTTCACTCAGAAGAATCTCCCTTCTGGAATACACCCCAGGTGAACAGAATGACACAATCAGACACGAGGAAAACTAGGTCACAGGCACAGGAGGGAGAAAACACAACAAAACAGTCCACATGTATGACAGTTGTCAGTATAGCCATCTATTTTATCATTTTTAAAGGCTTATGATCTTAAATAATTAGATTTTTAATGTTGCAGTGTTGTGTTGTTCCCAGAATCAGCCACAACATCAGCGCCAGATCATACAGCTTGGCCCACACATATTCTAACCAGCTGCACCAGTTCACACTCAAGGAATCAGTTAAATACTCACCCAGTTCACCACCTCATTGTCTGGTCTCGTCTTTCACTGCTCAGTGTAGGGCAGGGTTCCTCAAATCTTTCCCTGGAGGGCCAATCTCCTGCAGAGTTTAGCTCCAACCCTGGTCAAACTCACCTACCTGTGATTTTCTAATGATCTTGAAGACTCTGATTAGCATGCTCAGGTGTGTTTGATTAGGGTTGGAGCTAAACTCTGCAGGAGTGGGCCAGATTTGAGGATGCCTGGTGTAGGGTCTTATCTGACTGCTTACCTGGATTTTGGATACTTGCCTTCATCATCCCTTGCACTTCTCTCACTGTTCACCTGCAGACTGTAACTGAGATTTATATTGACTGCTTCTGCTTACCTGCACATTCGCTGTATTTCAAACTCCAGTATCTGCATATCATTGTATCCACTTCTGTTTGTGACGTAAGACCAGACCAACAACAAGATGGACACCGGAGCCTCATTTCCACCAACCTTCCACCTAACCCTCTATTTGGAGAACTGGGCTGCGTTTCCAAAAAGCATTGTAAGCCTAAGTTGATCATAGCTCCATTGGTGGGTCTACGATGTATTTAGGCTTACCATGCTTTTGGGAAACACAGCCCTGGTCAGTTCACTCTGGCTGCGTTCCACTCCACGTTTAGACACGCACTCACAAACTTCCCTAAACACTTCCCCTCAGGGGAATCTTCGCTGCTATTTTGAAGTGTGTTCCACTTTGTGAAGTGGACGAGGGAAGTTTATATGGACAGACCCTCGACCCCTTGATTTTGACCGAGGGAGCGAGTCTGCTTCATATGCACACTTCAGGCCGCTCCATAGACCACAATGCAACATGATTATGACGGCATCGCAGATCACGTTTAATTTATCCTCACCCCAAACACCTCTATAATATATAAAAAAATATATTTTTACATTTATAACAGCCCAAGCATACCTACTGTATATACACATAGAATGCTGCACTAAACAAATTCGTAAAGGGGAAAATGTAAACAATAAACCAACTCCATAGCGGATTCTAAGTGATCAAGGGCTTAGGACGTTCCAGTTCAGCTCATTCCAAGGGTTCCGCCGTTAGTGGACACTCATGCAATGTAATCAATGACATACATCCGAGTAAATGAGACAGAGGGAAGTTAGCGAGTGAAGGGCATAATAAATGGACTGGAACGCAGCCTCTGGCAGTGACTACTATCCTCAGTCACCACTTCTACACCCAATGTCCACATCAGCCCCAGGCCCAAACAGCGACATATACAGGTGCGGTGGAAGATTGCAGCTTTTACCTGTTGCAGTGTTCCCTTCTTTTAGAGACGCAGCCCCAGTGATTTCAAACAGACAGAGCAAAGATTGCTTATATCATCTCCTTGTTGACTGGTCATGCATTGCAATGGGCAAAATCTATTTGGGAACAAGATGGCCCAACCACCTACACCTTTTACCATTAATTGCATGAAGTGTTTGGTCAGACCGCCAACACCCTTACAGTGCACGATTAGCTATATCATCTCAAACAAGGAAGATCGTCTGTCACTGACTATGCTCTCCGCTTTTGCACTCTTTCCACAGCAAGTGGATGGAATGAAGCGGCACTGATCACAGCACATCGTCAGGGACTTTCCCCTTCATTATGAGTGCAGATGATGATCTATGATGACACTGTGGGGCTTGAGAATTTCAGCGCTCTATCCGAGTGTCCCAACGTCTCACTGCTTGTCATCTCAACCAATCTCCACCCGCTCTGGTACCTGGAGGGCTCCACTGCAGACATCATACTGGGAAGCCCATGGATGCTAACACACTCACCGCAGATTTCCTGGTCAAATGGTGAGATTCAATCTTGGAGTGAATACTGTTTACCAAAATTGTCTTCGTATTTCTCAGAAACCAGTGATTCATCAGCCACAAGCTACCATATCCATGAATTCTGCCACCATTGAGAGCCCCTGTGAGTATCAGGTGTTCCAGGTTGTGTTCAGAAAGCAGTTGGCAAGCAAATTATCACCTCACTGGCCATGGACTGCGCAATCGACCTACTGCCTGGAGCCAACTTGCCCAGGAGTAAAGTTTATACCTATACTCTCTCCAGCCATCATCGTTAGTCCCATTCAATGATCCTCAGAGACAACCAAATTGCAGAAGCTACCTGTGCTGAACCAGCTCCATCCTTCATGGGCTTAGGTCACTCAGGGATCTGGGCATCCTACAAACCCTCTCGTTCCTGGCCCAGTATGATCCAGGATGTTAAACATTATGTCAAGGGCTGTTCCACCTGTGCCATCTCCAAGATGCTATGACAACTGGTGGTGGACGAAGAGACAGAAAAGCAGAAAAGCGCTATATAAATGTAATTAATTATTATTATTATTATTATTATTACAACTCCCTGAGGGAAAGCTTCTGCTTCTGCCCATACCTCATAGACCCTGGTCCCATCTCGGAATAGACTTTGTCACTGACCTCCCTCCATTGGATACCTATACCTGCATCCTCGTAGCTACGATCTACCTGAGGACATCATCTCAGACTGGGGTCCTCAATTTTGTCTCCAGAGTCTGGAAGTCTTTCTTTTCTACTTCTTGGGGAGATGATATCCTCCAGTTATCATCCTCAGTCAAATGGGCATCGGAGCTCGAGATCCAGGAGATCGTCTGCTGCCTGCAACCAGACTGCCACTAGCACAACCTTCAGAAGTCAAGTCAAGTCACCTTTATTTATATAGCGCTTTTAACAATACAGATTGTGTCAAAGCAACTTTCCAATATCAAAATAGGAAAATAGTGTCAATAATGTAAAATTACTAGATTAAACATTCAATTTTCAGCTAAAGGCATTTCATTATTGAATCCAATGATGTCATCGTCCAGCTCAGTTCAGTTTAAATAGTATCTGTGCAATCAAGTCGACGATATCGCTGGAAATGAAGTGTCCCCAACTAAGCAAGCCAGAGGAACCCAAACTCCATCGGTGACAGAATGGAGAAAAGAACCTTGGGAGAAACCAGGCTCAGTCGGGGGGTCAGTTCTCCTCTGACCAGACAAACCAGCATTTCAATTCCAACTGCAGCAAAGTCAGATTGTGCAGAGGACTCATCTGGTTCCTGTGGTCTTGTCCCGATGGCCGTCTAGGAGACGAGATCTTCACTGGGGATCTGTCTCTGAGGCTCATCTAGGTGTCCTGATCTCCGCTGACGTTCAGGGCTGTAGAGGTCATCTCTAGGTGCTGATCCACCATCTGATCTGGATACGGACTGGATCCGGGTGACTGTAGTGACCATCTGATCTGGATACGGACTGGATCGGGTGGCTACGGTGATCTCGGAGTGGTTCGTTTGCGGCGTGGATTAAATATTTTTACATGGCTTTTTAAAAATGCTGGTGTAACAAGGTTCAGAGAGTGGAAGGAAGAAGACCGGGACTCGTATTTTATTTGACTTTTCCAAAACAACACAAAACACTCGCAACTCAATGCGCTTTAAACATTCAGCATACACTCTGAATATAACTCCAAATATAAACTTCCGCTCCAGCATTCAGCTTGGCACGAGTTCCCAGTCAGTCTCTCTCTTGCCAGCCTCCTTTTCCAGTCTCCACGCCAATTACTGAAACAAGACACATGCGTTTGTCATTTGCACTTGACTGTCATTTTGCACTTCTCTCACCGTTCACCTGAAACAGATTTCTATACAGATTTCTACAGCCAAACTAAGGCTGTATCCGAAATCTCCCCCTATACCCTCATTCACTATTCCCTACATTAGTCCACTCATACAGTTCACTTAAAGGAGTGAATGAAAACGAGTGAGTGAATTCGGACACTGAGTGCACCGGAAGGACTGCCGCTTTTGCATAGTTTGCTTGCTGTTTAATAATCATTTGAAACGGGCAGCTCCAGTAGTAAGACTGAAGGATTTATCTTGAACTCTGAAATTATGTAATGTGACAAAGCACCTGCAAGGATGTGAGGAGTGGTCTGCAGCATATTCTTGAGGGTTTGGTTGAACCTTTCCACCAGTCCGTCTGTCTGGGTGTGGTATGGGCTTGTCCTGATGGCTGTGATTCCCAACTGTCGGTTCAGTTGCCCCATGAGCCGCGACGTGAAGTTAGTGCCTTGGTCCGTCAAGATCTCCTCTGGTATTCCTACACTGGAGAAGAGTTGAACGAGGGAATGGACGATCTTCGGTGTGGTGATGGTACACAGTGGGAAAGCTTCTGGATACCGTGTTGCGTAGTCACGGATTACCAAGATGTACCGATGACCTGCACTGCTTTTCTCCAATGGCCCCACAATGTCCATAGCAATCCAGCCTTTTTGATCTTTTCCAGAGTTTGTTTTAGATGCCGTAGGTGCTCTTGCCAGGAGTTGCTGTGGATAAGACATCATCCAGATATGCTGCAGACCACTCCTCACATCCTTGCAGGACTTTGTCCATCAGTCTCTGGAACGTTGCTGGAGCTCCATGCAGCCCAAAAGGAAGGACAGTAAATTGATAGAGCCCTATCGGTGTCCTAAAAGCGGTGTAGGGTCTGGACGTTGGCTCTAGGGGTACCTGCCAGTACCCCTTGCAGAGGTCTAGTGTGGTGATGTATTTGGCCCTTCCTATCCTTTCTAACAGATCATCTACCCGCGGCATCGGGTATGCGTCAAACTGGGACTGGGCATTGAGCTTGCGAAAGTCGATGCAGACACGTAGGGATCCATCCTTCTTTGGGACAATGACTACTGGACTGCACCACTCACTCATTGACGGCTTCATCACATTTGGTGGCAGCGGTGGGATGGCTACGTCCTCAAGTCAACAAGGTGGAGGCCATCTGTCAAAGTCCCAGACCAAAGACCAAGAAGGAAGTGAGGTCATTCCTGGGACTGGTGGGCTGGTACAGACGGTTCGTCCCGAACTTTGCTTCGATAGCTGCACCCCTGACTAACCTGCTGAATAAAGGTGTGGCAAACCCTATCCCATGGACCGAAGATTGTGAGGCAGCATTCAAGACTCTGAAAGAGAAGATGTGCTCCAGTCCGGTCCTGCAAAGTCCTGATTTTACCCAAAGTTTCCTGGTCCAAGTAGATGCCTCTGCTAAAGGACTCGGGGCAGTCTTAGTCCAGGGAACCCAGGGGAACGAGAAGCCCGTCATTTACCTCAGCCGCAAGCTGTTGCCAAGGGAGACTCATTATTCAGCGGTGGAGAAGGAGTGCCTCGCCATCAAGTGGGCCCTGGAAAGCTTACGGTATTACCTCCTCGGAAGAGAGTTCAGCCTGGAGACGGACCACAGAGCCTTGACCTGGTTACACTCGATGAAGGACCATAACGCCAGAGTCATGAGGTGGTACCTGTCACTGCAGCCCTTCAACTTTAAGGTCCGGCACAGACCTGGAAGACTGAATGTAGTTGCCGATTACCTGTCCAGGTTTCCGGTCGGTAATCGGCTTGAAGAGGGGGGAGGTAATGTGACAAAGCACCTGTTTGTCACTGCTGAGGGAGCGGCACTGGCCTGAACACACACTTACACACACACGCATACACTCCATTCACTCTCCATTCCCCCTCCCTCACCTGTAATTTCTGCGTTCGGCGAAGTGAGTGCACGCGCTGAACCGATCGCCCACGGACATTTCTCCACATCACAGTTTCCACCGTCGCATACCCATTCACCTCACACACATTATCCGCATCTTGTCTTTTGTCCTTGTGTCTACGTTCGAGTGTTTGTTTGTTTGTCAGGAAGTAGTCGGTCTTTCGGTGGGTGAACGCTGCGTCGGCCAAACCGAGCAGACAGAGGGTGCCTGCTTTTAAAGGCACAGAGTGCGTCGCGCCGGCGCAGTGCCGCCGAAAGCCGGTGAAACCATCGTCTGTTTGTAACAGGGATTATGTGTAAATTATGTGTTCATTATTTATGTGTTTATGTGTTTCAATAATGAGGAATATGTATGTTTGGATTATTACCGGTAAACAATTATTATATAGTAAAGATTTAATGAATGTTTGAAGTGTGGGGAATATAAAATGTGTAAACATACCTGAATACTTACCTGTTGTTGAGTGATGCCAAAGAAGGGGCGGAGTCTGGCCTATAAAAAGGGAGGCCAGACTCACACATGGTTGCTTGTTAACCAAGTCGGCGAGAGTGTTACAGCGGTACCTCAAGCAAACCCTTATTTTTGTATATTGTGGATACGGTGTGTATTTGTAAATATAGTTTTCATCTTTATTTTTCTATTTGTTGTTTCTTTGGTACTTTGGTATATTTTTGTGCACACCTGTATATATTCTTCACTGTGGACTATCTGGATTATTGGCACTGTAAATAAATTACACCCTGCACGAAAGTGCTGTGCGAGTGAGCCATCGTTTTTGGTACTTTCACGGACTCACATTCCCTTTTCCCCTCCCCCTGAAGCGAGTCGTGGTACTTGCGTCATCACAGTATAAACCCTAATAGTCCATTTACAATGAATTTGTACCTGTGTTGTATTACGCCGTGGACGAGCGCTTCTAAAATAAATGAATGGATGATTCAGCTGCGGGCGCCATCTTCTGGCGAGACGCAGGAATTCACTCGGCGCGCGACTCTCACAGTGCATTATGGGGATTCTCTAGCCGTTGAGCGTACATCGGTTGAATACTCATTTTTGCAGTGCATTGTGGGATTGAATGAGTGCACTCGAGAACATCCACTATGGTTTCGAACACCACTTAAAATGGCTGTCCCCTCAAATAGTGCACTATTTGAGGGTATAGAGGGCGATTTCGGATACAGCCTAAGTAGTGACTGAGATTTATACTGACTGCTTCTGCTTACCTGCACATTCCCTGTATTTCAAACTCCAGTATCTGCATATTATTGTATCCTCTTCTGGTTGTGACGTGTGTAATGTGTGTCTACACAAGTATAATCAAGGTCCATTTGCAAGGCATTGTCACAGTTTTTGGTATTTGGTATCACAGGCTGATTAATTAATTTATCTTAACATGCATCTTTCTGTGTAACTAATGCAAATGACACAGATAATGCACATGACTAGATTTACACAAGCAAGTTGCACTTTAAGACAACTAACAAGGGTTAGTAAGGAGATTCATTAGGTTTTGCACTAGTGGATGGTTAACTCATCTTTACATACTTTAACAAAATGGATAAATGTAAGCAGCTTTACAAAACTTGGAAAATATGTTTATTATATTTGATAGCTGAATATGACATTAAACATCATGTTTCTGAAATATAGCAACCTGATCTCATGAGAAAACTTAGTGATTTTATGAGGAGGTGATATTGCATGAATTCAACATATGATTTTTTGATAAAAAGGTAAACATGAAGATCCACCTCCAAACATATCCGTCAATAGGATCAGATTAATTCATGCGAATTAGCCACCAATTCACTGAAATGTAAAATTACCTACAAGATGCTTTGACCTTCTATAGATTCATTATCTGTCAAAGGCTTCATTTATAGAAGACAATTGCATGATTCACAAAAACTAGACATGATGTTCATCATATGTGTGTTATGAAACCTTCACACATGTAGATCTTTCTGGATGTCATTGTGTTCGTATATATTTCTGCACAGGTCCCACATACTGGAGTGTGTTCTTGGGTTTTCATTCCATCTGTGTGTGCTGAAGCGAAAGCAATAACACATCTGTTGTGAGGCTGGTATTACACACGTTTGAAAGCTATAGTTTGGTGTTTTTGGCACTTAAAGCAAGCATACCTGGTTCTTGTTCATGCAGGCCCCACAGAGACATCCGATCAGTCCGTTGACGACCTGCGCCAGCAGAAGCACAGCCTCCAGAGTCCCGATGCTCAAGAGAATGGAGAACAGCACCACGTTCCACATCACCACATGCTGCGGACGCACACACACCACCCATGACGTCTGGTTGAACAGGTAACTCTCTCTAAACAGAGGAAAGCATGAAATGAAGTGAAAACAGAGTATGTTATAAACCGCACAGTTCGGGGATTTCACAATCAAGTTCTGCCAGAGAGTTTTGTGCATTTCTGAGATTTGTTTCCCCTGCATCATGCACATTATACACACTATATAGTGTACAAACAAACATGTAAATGTGTGTGCTGTTACTCTGTAGTGCTGTTTAGGAAGGGGTAGATGAAGATCCCGTCTCCTGTGTCACACAGAGGACCGTCCTGCAGGCCAACGGCGGAGATGATTATACAGTACAGAGCTCCAGCAACACCCAACACAGACATCAACATGGACAGCATCATCTGCAGCGCGCGCGCACACACACACACACACACACACAGAGAGAGAGAGAGAGACACACACACACAGAGAGAGAGAGAGACACACAACCACACACACACCAGTCAACTGGGTTGCTTCTTTGTCAGGGTCAAATGCAGCCTACTTGAAGTGTGTGTGTGTGTGTGTGTGTGTGTGTGTGTGTGTGTGTGTGTGTGTGTGTGTGCGTGCGTCCGTGCGCATGTGTGTGTCTCTCTCTCTCTCTCTGTGTGTGTGTCTCTCCTCTCTCTCTTTGTGTGTGTGTGTGTGTGTCTCTCTCTCTCTGTGTGTGTGTGTGTGTGTGTGTCTCTCTCTCTCTGTGTGTGTGTGTGTGTGTGGTTGTGTGTCTCTCTCTCTCTCTCTGTGTGTGTGTGTGTGTCTCTCTCTGTGTGTGTGTGCGATTGTGTTGCTGTTCACAAATGAAATAAATGGCAGCCCTTCTGCATCTGAAGATACATTCGAGAGCTTGTTCTGATAAATTCAAATAAGAAATAGAGTTTGATTCTGTAATTTTTTTTTTTCTCAACACTTCTGATGAATGGCTATTCTATTTAAAATGTTGTAATTTCATCTGCACATCAACATTTGTGAGATTTAGATTAAGAAATATACTTTTGAGGTTAATTGATCTCATTTTGTGTCTCTGGAAAATAGTCATCTATGACACTGTATTATTGTCACGGTGCACACAGCAGGGAGGAACAAGGAACAGATGAGGACGTAAACTCAAATTACAGTTTTAACGAGGACAAGGCAGGACAAGGCAAAGCTGACAGACAGGATACACCGGGAGTAACGAGTAGACCAGACGAAATCAAACTGAACAGACAGGACTATAAATACACAGGTAAATCATAGATAACGAGACAAACACAGCTGGACACATCAGATCATTAACTAATGATCACATCAGACGAGGACAGGAAACAAACCAAATATGGACACAAGAGGCGGGAACACATGACACACACAACAGAACCCTGACATAACTCCCCCCTCCCGGAAGGAGTGTCCCATGCCGTAACAGTTCCACCGGGGAGGGGGGGGGGGCACTCTGGAGGCCCCTCAGGACAGACACGGACAGGACCACAGGACGGGGACCTCCAGAGCGGAACAGATGACGTAGGCCATGGCGTAGCTGGGAGCTCAGGAGGCCATGGCGGTGCAGGGAGCTCAGGAGGCCATGGCGGTGCAGGGAGCTCAGGAGACCATGGCGGTGCAGGGAGCTCAGGAGACCATGGCTGTGCAGGGAGCTCAGGAGGCCATGGCGGTGCAGGGAGCTCAGGAGACCATGGCGGTGCAGGGAGCTCAGGAGGCCATGGCGGTGCAGGGAGCTCAGGAGACCATGGCTGTGCAGGGAGCTCAGGAGGCCATGTCAGGTGGTCTTTCATGGCCGTGGCCTCTTCCCTTGGCCAGGCCACTCCAGCCGGAACCCTTCTACCCCCCCCCAAAAATTTCCCTGGGGACGTTAGGGGGTATCAGGAGCCCTCCGGGGCTAGACAGACAGGACAAGACAGGAACTGGACAGGGACAGGACAGCCCTCCAGGGCTAAACAGACAGGAACAGGACAGCCCACAGGAACAGGAAGCCCTCCTGGGCTAAGCTCGGAAGTTGAGGCTTCTTCTGGGCATGACATGACATCAGGGTCCTTCACAGGGTCCCTCAGCAACTGCTTCCACTGCCACGACAAGGGGACAGGTGGATAGAATGGCCTCCGCGGTCACAACAAGAGGAGCGGCCTGCCCCAGACGAGTCTCCGTGGACAAGACTAGACAAGACTTGATTAAAATGTTCCTGTGGGCACAACAAGACACAAACACGGCTCTCCTGGCCGTGACGTGTGGACTGGATCCACGGGGCTAGGGTTAGCGGCGGCCAGCGGGCATGAGTCAGCGGCGATCCGGCGGGCTTGAGTCAGCGGCGATCCGGCGGGCTTGAGTCAGCGGCGGGCCGACGGGCATTGAGTCAGAGGCGGGCCAGTGGCGTGATCTCCCACGGGCCTGGGGAGCGGCACCCCGGGAACTAGAGAACCAGCTGGCGGGCTTGGGATAGCCACACCGATAGCCAGCGGACTCGCTTGCCACGAGAGACAAAACACAGGAAACAAATAAAAACTAGAAAAAAAACGAACAAAACCAAACGAGGTGAAGGGGCGCCGCTTACGGTTAGGTCTGGTCTTCTGTCACGGTACACACAGCAGGGAGGAACATGGACACGCAGACAAGGACGTAAACTCAAATTACAGTCTTTAACGAGGACAAGGCAGGACAAGGTAAGGCTGACAGACAGGAAACACCGGGAGTAACGAGTAGACCAGACGAAATCAAACTGAACAGACAGGACTATAAATACACAGGTAAATCATAGATAACGAGACAAACACAGCTGGACACGAATTAACTAATAATCACATCAGACGAGGACAGGAAACAAACCAAATAAGGAAACAAGAGGCGGGAACACATGACACACACAACAGAACCCTGACAATTATGTTGAATATCAACGCTTTTTATGTCTATTTGTTAATTAATTGTATTTGTGGACACAGTGTTTTTAGATTTGTGGAGTAAAACTTATAGCTTTTATTTTGAAGTTAAAAGCTGACATTAGTTTTATTATTATTATCCAATACTTATTGTAACTGATGAGGTTGCAATGTATGAATTCATTATTTCCATAATAATTCATACATTTCAGACATATTTGCTTTTCATTAAAGCTTAAAGGTTAATTGAGTGAAATCATTAATTTTGCATTCATGTTTCTATTATGACACATCTTCTATTAAAATATGGGCAACTTAAATATGTAAATGATCTACATACACATACATACATATATACAAATATATATACATACTGTGTGTATATATATATATATATATATATATATTCTATAAGTCATAGAATAGATGTACCTTTTATATGAACCTCTTTTACTGGGATTCTGCTTTTTCAAGTAAATACATGAACTAATTACATTTTAAATAGAATAGCTGTAGTATTTTACATTCATGACATTTTTAGAATTACATTAAAAGTAATTTATATGTTTACCACGGTAGTGGGTAAGATGTTCTCTTTGATTTTACATTTTGTGCTATAATAACAAAATTAACATGTTTCTATTTACTATAATAACACACTGACTGATGCAGCATCATCATCATCATCATCCTGCAGATGCACTTTTATCTTATTTAAACGTATATATCTAAAAATATTACAATAAATGCACAGAGGGGCATCTTTCCCCATATTATCCGACCTATTATGTTCACTTGTTTCAGCCAAAAATGTCACTAATCGTTTCTGTTAACAAAGCTTTTTACATTTTATTACACAAAATACTTGATTCTGACTGGTCAATTGTATAATTTAGCATCTAAATAATAAACTCTCGTCTAGTGCTGTATAAATGACTTCTTACCCAGCAAACGTATCTTTCCTGCATCGCTGTGCTTGTGTTCCTCTGCTGTCTCCAATCAATACTTCACTCATTCATTAGTTAATGATATCTGTTAGTTATTAGGTTATATGACTGGCTGCATGTTGTCTTTTACATGCATCAGTAGAACAGCAGTGCTGCCCATCATTACTGCAAAGCAGGTTTAGTTCTATAACATTCTGCCACTCGTTTATTGCAAGTGAAGTTTGAAAAGAGCACTATAGAAGAAGCTACACATTTCTGAACAAAGATGATGCACACAACAAAAAATCCAGAATGAAATGAACTCTCCTGGGAGTACATGTGAGACCACACTCAAGAGTGTGAAAGTGTTAAAATAAGAGTGTTAAATTAACACTGAAGCAGAGTTAAAGTTAATGAGGTAATTAAGATCACCAAAGAAGAAAATCACAGTTTTTAACTCACCATTATAGTGATCAGTGTTTACGTTAGTTGGGCTCTTGACCCTTACATTTTTAAAGTTAGAGTTTCCTTGGCTGTTATAACTGAATTATAACAGACAGACAAGCAAAGAGAAAAAACTGATCATGTGATGTTGAGTATGTTTTTACATAACGATTGTTTGACCCGAATCACCAAACTCATTTAGAGACCAAACCTAAAAGAGTTAGATTTACCTTATTTATAACAGCCATGTGATTCTACAGTATCCACTAATTAAAAGGATTTCTTGAAAGTTGTTCTGATAATAAAAAAAGGCACACACATACATCAAGAATCAGCGTATGAATCTCAACAACGGTGACAGCATATTCAGAAAAACACATCAACTCTGAACATCACAAAACTAGCTACTAAAAGTCACATAAAAAACAAAAATACTAAGAATAAAGGAAATTACTAAGACAATTCAGCTCATAATTTATTCATGCCGCAATGCATCATGGGAGCCATGGATGAATTTTGATTGGTGGCACCCATAATGCATTGCAACATGCTTTTTTGATTGTCACCGTTGTTGCGATTCACAGGTTGATTCTTGATGTTTGTGTGTCTAAACAAAAGTCTCTTTTCAAAGATTTTTGAACAAACAACTTTTAAGAAATCTCTCGGATTGTATTGAAAACACTGGTAATCTTATGCTGAAGAACCACTGGGCTGCTATAATCAACAATGTAAATCTAACTCAGAGATTAGGCTCTAAATGAGTTCAGAGATTCAGGTAAAACAATACTTTTTTTCTTCTCTCTCTTTGCTTGTCTGTCTGTTATAATTCAGTTATAACAGCCAAGGAAACTCTAACTTTAAAAATGTAAGGGTCAAGAGCCCAACTAAAGTAAACACTGATCACTATAATGGCGACATACAAATCTTTGGTGATTCTGCTCGTTAACATCAGGTGTGTTCAATAATGATCAATCATCACTCAATGAATCTTTTAATTACCTCATTAACTTTAACTTCAGTGTTAATTTAACACTCTTATTTTAATACTTTCACACTCTTGAGTGTGGTCTCACATGTACTCCCAGGAGAGTTAATTTCACTCTGGATTTTTTGCTGTGCAGAATAAATTTCTGCTGACACAAATATAAAGTGCATGTGTTATCTGTTACGAGATGAAGTCAGTTGCTCACCCCGCATCTGTTTGCACAGCAGCTGCCCTACAGCCCCGCGGCCCTCATGATCGACGCTGGCAGAAACGCCTGCAGAAATCACACACACACACAGTCACTCGCTCGTTCGCTCGTCTGTCCTTCACAAGCTCTCAGACTCACCAGCAGTCCTGCTCCGATCACCCCGGGGAAGAACCAGATCTTCTCAGTGATCTCCTCGGTCCTCCACACCTCACCGTTGGGGAAAAACAGCAGGATGTTTCCGACCACGGCTAAGAGACCGAGCGGGAAGAGAAGGTCTGCGGTGCATTTAGCACATTTACCCGTACACATGATGACCTGATTTAGACTGAACCTGTGAAAGAGACGTGTCTTGCATTGAAATCATGAGCCAGTCATGAATTAGTTACATAACATTTGTGTCCCTGGAGCACAAAAGCAGTCATAAGTAACACAGGTATATTTGTAGCAATAGACAACAATACATTGTATGGGTCAAAATTATACATTTTTCTTTTATGCCAAAAATCATTAGGATATTAATATCATGTTCCATGAAGATATTTTGTACTATAAAAATATCAAAACTCAATTTTTGATTAGTAATATGCATTGCTAAGAACTTAATTTGAACAACTTTAAAGATGATTTTCTCAATATTTAGATTTATTTGCACCCTCAGATTCCAGATTTTCAAATAGTTGTATCTCAGCCAAATATTGTCCTATCATAACAAACCATACATCAATGGAAAGATTATTTATTCAGCTTTCAGATGATGTATAAATCTAAATTTTAAAAAAAATGACCCTTATGACTGGTTTTGTGGTCCAGGGTCACACATGAATGATGAGCAACATTCCCTTAACAGTAATGTTCTTTACAGCAGGATCATATTCAGTCTCCTACCATAAATATCACAACGTTTCACCTGAGTTCTGCTGCTCCACTTACTTCTACTCGCTGACTTCAGTGTGGACGAGAGAAAGACGGCTCTTATAGTATCTGTCGAGGCTGGTAGTTAGTGGTAGTTAGCGATGAGCTGTGAAGTGATGAGAGGTAATGTTAGCGTGAGCACATCTGACACACAGATATCTGTCCCTGCGGTCAATCACCCTGCTTTCAAACACACACAACTCACTATCAGTAACAGCCTCGGTCCACGTGTTTGAGACACACACAGAAACAGAACAAATCTAGTGTATAAGCCTAGCATTTTTTTGAAAGTGATGGTAACACTTTACAATAAGGTTCTGTTAATTAACCAGTTTAATCCCGTTTTCCCAGACATGAAAATATCCAAATGATGTGTCATTAGTAACCCTTTGAAATAATCAATAGTTATTTTTTTTTTTTTTTTTTGGGGGAAAAGTGTGTGAAAAATTGTGTTTTATGGACTGGTAGGATAATGTGTGTACTGAATTAACATATTTCTGCAGTCATAATTTTTTTAATATATCTTAGCCCAGCTATTTTAAACAGTTTGATCACATTCTAGGGTTACTATTATGCATAAAAAACCTTATGCAGCATTGACAGGAACACTGTTCAACCATCAATGCATTTCAAAATTGTTACTTTTTTGTAAAATATAACATCACATTTTTATATTAGTGCTACTAGCATTAGAACATAAATATTGTGATTTTTTTTGTAACATTTGAATTTTTAATTTAGTGCAACATTTTAGTGCAACAACTGCATTTATATTGTATACCTAAGTTCACTGTTATCCCAGCGGTCATCAACATGTTTACTCACTCTATGACCACACTCTATGACCACACAAGTGATGCTAGTAGCATCACTTGTACAGCATTGGACTGACCTCATTCAAACAACTACCTCTTCTGACAGTATGAATAAAAAAGACTGCTCCTTGTCACTTTAAATAGTCTTGATAAGCTCTTTGCACTACACCATTTATATTCTGCACTGTCTGTTTGTTTGTTTATTTCACTGATTTGCACTATCTGCCATGTGCCTTATGCCACTTTATCCATTTTTTTTTATATTATTATTTTTATTTTCTTTATTTAATGTTTTATTTTTTTCCTACATGTCCTTATTTGTATATTTGTAATAGTTGCATTTCTGTGTATGTATGTGTGTATGTGTATGTATATATATATATATATATATGTATGTGTATATATATATATATATATATGTATGTATGTATGTGTGTGTGTGTATGTATATATATATATATATTGATTTGTACTTATCTGTATTTTTGCGTTCTACTGTTTGTGTTTAGTGTTATCTGTATGCACCAGGGAGTAAGAGAGTAACGCAATTTCAATTCTCTGTATGTATGTACGGTACATGTGGCAGAATTGACAATAAAGCTGACTTTGACTTTGACACTCAACAAAACTGAATATATGTGAATGCATATATTAATACTAGACACCTTAAATATAATGTGTGCCAAAAATCTTTGTCATATCTTTATGTTAACATACTTTACTAGCCTTTTGTTTCAGAGCTTTGATGCAGTTATCATCTTCTCAAGATTCTGATCTGGTCATGTGACAATCTGCACTAATCATGTGACACTGTACATATTTAATTGAGACCCTTTATTGTTTCCATATTTGCAGGAAGTCACTAAAACACCAATCAGTAAGGTTTTTAGAACTTTATAAATGAAAACCTTCTTTACTGTCACTATTGCGAGCGGTGTTATTAAATGGAATAGGTTCCGTTAATTAACTATGTTTAATGCATTAACTAACATTAACATTGAACAATGCATTTGTTACAATCTTTGTATACCGCTGTTCATTGTTAGTTCATTTTAGCTCAAGTCCATTAACTACATTGATCAATACAACTTGTGAATTTAATAATGTACTAGTAAATGTCGGAATCAACATTAACTAAGAATTATAAAAGTATTTTTCATTGTTAGTTTAATGTAGTTAACTAATGTGAACAAATGGAACTTTATTGTAAAGTGATTTTGGACAAACTTTCCTAATCTTAAATCTACGACATCCAAAATTCTTATTATGTATAATTTACTTATTACTTAAATTACTAAGCTAACTGAGACTTGTTATAGAACTTGCGTATTATTGCTCTTTTGTTGGTTATGATTGCTTCTATTGTCCTCATTTGTAAGTCGCTTTATATAAAAGCATCTGCTAAATGACTAAATGCAAATCAAATGATACCTAAAAATATTAATATGATAGAACCACATCATCAAATGCCATTTAAACATATAACTTCTTACCTTATTTCCTCCTGTGGTTGTATATTCAGTTTTTCAATGGAAACATCAAAGTACATGTCAAGACCTGTATTCATAAATATATTGAGAACACTAGCTTCATCCAAACAGTGCCATATCATAGCAAGAATAAGTTTATGAATCCTTCAGAATTACCCCGGTGTTAAATCAACACCGCTCAGTGTACATATGAGAACCACCAGCAGGGTGTTAAAAGTAGAGTTAGAGTTAATTAGGTACTTAAGTGGTTACTTAAGTGATGATTGTTTGATTATTGAAGACACCTGTTGATAAGAAGCAGAATCACTGAATGAAAGAGAAACACAAGAACTACAACTAACTTCAGCCACAGCCTTAAAATGAGATTAACTGAAATCTCTCTTATTACAAACCAGACTTTATTTCTCTCATTAGTCTACAGTTCTGACAATTAACAGGTTTAGATGTTGTTTTATTGAATTTTTTTGCTTACCATTATGGCGATTAGTGTTTCCTTTAGTTGGTCAGTTTGACTCTTATGTAAAGTTTGTGGTCTTTATAACAGTGTTTATGAAAACATAATTTGTTATGAAAGCAACTATAAACAAGAGTGATCAGGTGATATGGTTTAGACCATCAAGAAGAAGTCATAAGATAGTCATAACATAAGAACTAGCCAACTAACACTAATCGCCATAATGGTAAGCTACATTTTCAATAAAACAACATCTAAACCTGTTAATTGTCTGTAGACTAATGATAGAAATAAAGTCAGTCTGGTTTGTAATAAGAGAGATTTCAGTTGATTTCATCTTAAGACTGTGGCTGAAGTCAGTTGTAGTTCTTGTGTCTCTCTTTCATTCAGTGATTCTGCTTCTTATCATCAGGTGTCTTCAATAATCAAACAATCATCACTTAATTAACCACTTAAGTACCTAATTAACTCTAACTCTACTTTTAACACTCTGCTGGTGGTTCTCATATGTACACCGAGCGATAGGGGAATTAACTGTGCCTGGATTTCTGCATTAATTACCTATAAAATGTGGTCTAGGTCACTGACAAAAACAAATTTTGTGTATTAACAGCTCACAAACAGATGTAGTTTCCCTTCTTGTTGTCGTTTAAGACATTGAGTAATCATTCACGGTGGAAAAAGTAAGTGAACCTCCATGTTTTACTTCAGAATGTAGTCATATTTTCAACTAAGGACATGAAATTGAAAGTATATGTATAGGTGTCCTTCAATAAATAAATAAAATCAATCAATCACAGGACTGATCTGGGCCATACACTTCCCAATAACAATCCAACAATTTGCCATGATGCAAAAATGTGTACTACTATAGAAAGATGACAGAAAATTAAGAAGAGATGAGCAGAGACACAAACTAGCTAACTGTTTATTTGAATGAAATCACACAATAGTTTATAATCTGTCAACACTCCAGGTTTAAAGACATTATCCATATGTCATACTAATATGAATCTACGAATCCCACAGAGATGATTCAGATTATGGGTACAAAGTGTTTCGGATTTTGTTGAACAGTAAAAAAACAAAAACACTTATTTATATGATCACAATGCCACAAAATGCATATCTGTGCAGATGTAATAAAAGCAACTAACATACATCAAATCGGTGAAGTAACTCCTGGCAGTTACACTGCACTGTAAAAAAAATCCGTTAAATTTACGGTAAAATACCGGCAGCTGTGGTTGCCAGAACTTTACCGTGAAAAATACGGTAGCAACATTTTAGGATTTACAAAACTTTTTAAATTTACAGTGAAAAAACGTATTTCATTAACTGATACAATGCTAATATACAAACTTTTCAGTTAACTCATTTTATTTGCAGAAACCGACTGCACTTAAATTGTCCAACTGCCATTTGTTTATAAACTAATATTTACGATGTTTAATTAATGTGAGTATAAGGGTATTGAGAACTATTTTGCTTGTGTACATGAAGAAAAACCTACTGATTTATGCAAAGTCAATAAAAGCATCAATTCAACTCAAATCTCTTGCAAATAACAGCAGCACCCACACATGTGATTGAACTACACAGCTACTGCCTTTAAAAAAAAAAAGCAACATGCAGCATAACATCAGTGTTTCTCTGTCCGTCCTTAACTTAAACACAGGCTCTACTCTCCAGCACAATGGTGACCCACAAAAAAACAACAGGAAGTTGACTCTTAGGTTTTACAGTATTTTGCTGTTTATTTTCTTGATTTAACAGTGAAATACCGGCAGCTGTGGTTGCCAGTAATCTACTGTTTTTTAAATTTACGGTATATTTCTGTAAAATTAAGTTTCACAGTGTGTTTTTTTCATCTCACACATTTAACCCCTTTAATCCCACAGAAACATCCTCGGTTTTAAAGAGCACTTATATGTGTTCACACTACAGAGTTTTGAAGTTAATGAGATAATTAATTGACTAATTAAATGAGGATTGAGCTTTTGTGATGAACACCTGCTGTTTAAAAAGTAGAATCACCGAAGGAAAGAGAAACATGAGCAGAGAAACAAAACTTACAGCCAAAGCTAAAGATGAAATCAACTGAAATAAAACACATTCAATCTCTGAAGATCTCAGCAGAGGGTGATGAAACAACTCCACAAACAGCATCACCAGCTTCACTTATTACTAACCAGTTTGAGCTCTTATTGAGATTTTAGGTGTTGTACTTTCATTTGAAGTCACCATATTGGCGATCAGTGGTTGCTTTAGCTGGGCTCTTGAACCTTGACTTTTTAAAATTAGTATTTTTTTTGGTTGCTTTGATTAGCTGTTTTTTTAAACAGTTTTTAAAGCAAGAAAAAACAGAAAAATCTGTGATGAGAAAAGTGATGTTTGTGATTTCAAAACCATCATGATCCAGTCTAATTCACTGATCTTACCCAATGTTTAATCTCTTATTAAATATGTGATAAATTAATACACTTAATTTGCACTGCTGATACTACAGCAATCAAATGTTGTGTGAAACAGTTCTAAGCACAATATGCACAAATAAATGTATTGAACAACGGCAGAACTTAAACACACACAGACATCAACAATCAGCGTATGAATCTCAAAATTGGTGACAATCAAAAATGATGAAAAAAAAATAAAAAAATCGGTTCTACTCTGAACATCACAAAACAGTCTACTAAAAAGTCACAACCAAAACAACACCAAAATAAAAGCAATTAAAGAAAATAGTAAGAACATTCAGCTGCATAATTTATTCATGCTGCAATGCATGCTGGGAGTTTTGTACTGGCACCCAGCATGCTTTGCGGCATGAATTGTTTTTTTTTTATAATTAATAGTCACCATTGTTGAGGTTCATGTGCTGATTCTTGATGTCTGTGCGTGTCTAGATGGTGCTGTAACTCTAAAGGTTTTGTGTATAAAATATTTTTTAATTCATTCATAGTTTTTCAACTTATCTTGTAGAGTAATATTACCATAAACAATATGAAATTAATTACAAATCACCCATATCTTTTGACACTGATTAAGATCAGTGAATCATCAACTGTTAACCAAATCTACTTAATTGTTATGGCTCTTAGCTTTTCTTGTTATATCAAATGTGTGTCACAAACACAGTTACAACAACCAGAGAAAAACTAATGTTAAAGCTTCAAGGGTCAAGAGCATAACTAAAGCAAACACCGATCACCAAAATGGTGAGGTCAATCAAAACATTTGAAATAAAATATAAACCTCTGTTAATTCGTAGATATGTGATAGAAATGAAGTCAACCTGGTTAGTAATAAGTGGAGCTGGTAATGCAGTTTGTGGAGTTGTTTAATCATCCATGTTTTATTTCAGTTGATTTCATTTAAGGCTGTGGCTGTATGTCAGTTGTAGTTTTGTTTCTTGTTCTTTCCTTCAGTGATTGTGTTTGTTAACAGCAGCTGTTCATCAGTGGCTGAATTCACTCATATGTTCTCAATCACTCTGTCTAGCAGACTATATAGTCAACTAATGTGGGGACTAGTGAATGAGGGTGTGGTTTCAGACTCAGTCTATGAGTGTCCACTCTGAGGCTACTTTCTCGAAAACAAAGGTTAGATCTATTACAGTTATTCACTGTATATAGTAAGGAAACTTACTGTTAATCATTTAACAGGTTTTTACTGTGGCATTTTTACAGTCTTTTACCGTTAAAATCACGATCATTTTTTACAGTGTGGGGCCAAATCCCACAATACTGTAAATTGGGTTAATGGTATAATTAATTTAATGCATATATAATTACAATTCAGCCTTTGAGAACAAACAAACAGAGAGAGCATTACTATTCTGTATATACACTGCCCTCCAAAAGTTTGGAAACACCCCAGGCAAAGTGTGGTTTTGGATGAAATCAGCATAAATCCTTATAATTTTTTGGTGCAAATACTGTACATTAAAGTAACTTGACGTTATCATTGAAGACCAGCAATAATAATTTTCATTTTGATTACATAATAATGGCAATATATACATGTCAAAGTCAGACATGCTGTGATGCCTGGTTACTGGTTTAAACTTGGTCCAGGTTTTTAAAAGCACACCTTAATAGCTTCAACAATTGATCGCCAATTAAGTTTAGAATACAATGAACCAATTAGAACACAATTTAGGTCAGATAGTTTACAAATATTGCATTTACAATTAAAAAAAATTCTATGTATAAACTGTTTATGTAATACAATATGTTTTCATAGTTTGTGTTGTCCCTTATCAGTGCAAAATTATCACAAATTAAAAAGGATTCATGCCAATATTGTCCAAAACCCCACTTTTCTAGAGCGTTTCCAAACTTTTGAAGGGCAGTGTATATAAAAACCTTCTGGTATATCATCACAGCACTGAACTCTTCACAGTTTGTGTAAAGAAGTCTTGAGAACTGGTTGAGACTTTAAACACAACATTTCAGTGTTTTATTTCCACGTGTGTGAGTTTGATCTTATGAGCTTTGGCAGTGCAGGACCGTTTCTCCACTGTGATTTCAACAGACCACTTTAGACATTCAACTAACTATAAGTAAATTGGCAACTATTTGTCAACTAGCAGTCATTAGAGTATTAGCAGACTGTCTGCTTAATATCTGCTAACTCTTTATTTTGATGGTCCACCAATAGACAATCTACTGACTATAAGCAGTGTTGGGGAAAGATTATTTAAAAAGTAATTCATTACAATATTTAATTACAATATTTCATTACTCCCTTAAAAAAGTAACTAACTGCGTTACTTTTTATGGAAAGTAATGCATTATGTTACTTTTTCTCATCTAGGCTGGGTTTGTTTTTCATATAAAAAAAAGTGATATTTTTGGTAAATGTAAAAGTGAAATGAATACGCCTCAGGAAATGTGAATTCGCATCTGTACAGTAGAGCAGCTCAAACAAGCCTTTCAGCTGTGCTTCTGGATTACATGAAGAAAAAGACACAGGAGAAGAGAGTTCAGCACTCTTCAGCAATTATTTGTTTTTGCTTATTCATATGGTTGAACTGAACTCAAGGTCAGCAGCAAAGACATTCATAAAATGGGATTAAATACATAAAGGATATTTGTGTTATTTAGCATATTTAATTATTGCACTGTTTTGTATTGACTGTTTTTATTGATTTTGAGGAACACTGAATGTGTTTTTGTGCAGGTGAGATGAGTGAATACATGTTGATATTTAGTCTAGAACTACAGTAAGATCATGTTGATATTTAGTCTAGAACTACAGTAAGATCATGTTGATATTTAGTCTAGAACTACAGTAAGATCATGTTGATATTTAGTCTAGAACTACAGTAAGATCATGTTCACACACAACGCTCTGATTTCTGTCACCATGGCAACACCAGAGCTGTCACTCAATACATCACCATGGCAACACCAGAGCTGTCACTCAATACATGAGAAACAATGTAACTGTTACTTATTTGAAAAAGTAATGTAACTCAGATATTTGGTAACACTTTATTTTGATAGTCCACTTTAGACATTCTACTAACAGTAAGTAACTTTGCAACTACATGTCAACTAGCAGTCATTAGAGTATTAGTAGACCGTCCGCTTAATATCTTCTAACACTTTATTTTGATGGGTCCACAACATACAACAAACTGACTATGAGAAACTTTGCGAGTATATGTCAACTTATTCTACTAACCCTAAACCTACCCTACTGAGAGTTAGTAGACATGTAGTTACAAAGTTACTTATAGAATGTCTAAAGTGGACTATCAAAATAAAGTGTAATCAGAAACAGCAGATACCACGTGAAAATGAACATGACATTTTAAAGCAGAAGACTAAAATTGTGACCATGGAGCACAAAACCAGTCATAAGGGTCAATTTTCCGAAATTGAGATGTATGCATCATCTGAAAGCTGAATAAATAATCTTTCCATTGATGTATGGTTTGTTATGATAGGACAATATTTGGCTGAGATGCAGCTATTTGAAAATCTGGAATCTGAGGGTGCAAAAAAATCTAAATATTGAGAAAATCACCTTTAAAGTTGTTCAAATTAAGTTCTTAGCAATGCATATTACTAATCAAAAATTAAGTTTTGATATATTTACAGTAGCAAATGTACAAAATATCTTCATGGAACATGATCTTTACTTAATATCCTAATGATTTTTGGCATAAAAGAGAAATGTATAATTTTGACCCATACAATGTATTGTTGGCTATTGCTACAAATATACCTGTGTTACTTATGACTGCTTTTGTGCTCCAGGGACACAATTGTGTTTAAAATGTATTCCAGTAATCTTTGTTTTATTTACAACTTGTACAGTCATTGCACCTGTTTTTCTCGGGGGAGTATGTCAGGCTGCAGTGGTTTTGTTCAGGGCCGTGTCCTATGGCAGGGAGCAGTCCGTGGGGTTGTGTGAAGCGGGCAGAAGGTGGCAGCTGAAGGGCCAGCTCAGACTGAGCAGGGTCAGGGTTTGACTGCATTGCTGCTCAGCGCTGGAGCAGACGGACTGACACGGCAGCAGGACTCCGCTCTGAGCGCTGCAGTGAGGAACAAACACACCGCACACCAGCCGCCGGAAAGACTGGAAACAGCCAAACTCCATCAGCACCTGCAGTCACATCACACAGATGACAAACGGGTTCGGAGGAGTCGCTCAGAGTCACTGCTTTCATTCTCACCCTGTATTTGTGCAGAATAGAAGCAGCTTCTCTCTGGTCAGAAATAGACAGCCAGATGTTTGGAAAGGACGTGAGATTATAGCTCAGACCTCTGCACATTTCAACCTGGATGGGTTCACAAGATGAAGCTGAGGAAATAATAATGTGAGATGCACTTGTGACTACTAAAAAAACAACAACAACAAATAAAAAGCTACTTTTGAGCCTGGTGTTTCAGCAGATACTGTAGATTTACCAAGAGCCAACTAATACTGCACATACTTCTGAGCTATATGGGCTTTACAGTATGTTGTTCCTTACTGTATGAAACTATTTTAAAACAAAGATGCCATTTAAAGGGGTCATGAACTGCCTCACTTTTTTATTTTGTACTGTTCTCTGAGGTCCACTTATAATGTTATGAAGATTTTTACATTAAAAACATAATAATTATGAAGAAACAGGCTATTTTCTGTGCTGTTTTTGACCCCCCTCATCAGAACGCTGTTTGAATAGATGTGGAGGATTGTAGACTCAGAAGTAAACGCTCAAGAGTTGTGTATGTTTGACAGAGTACATTCCTCACAAATGGACGCTGCTGTGGAATCGCTGTAGAATCGGTGGGCGGAGCTAAACAGGCAGTGATGTAGAATCGGTGGGCGGAGCTAAACAGGCAGCGCTGTAGAACCGGTGGGCGGAGCTAAACAGGCAGTGCTGTAGAATCGGTGGGCGGGGCTAAACAGGCAGTGATGTAGAATCGGTGGGCGGAGCTAATCAGGCAGTGCTGTAGAATCGGTGGACGGAGCTAATCAGGCAGTGCTGTAGAATCGGTGGGCGGGGCTAAACAGGCTAAACAGGCAGTGATGTAGAATCAGTGGGCGGAGCTAATCAGGCAGTGCTGTAGAATCGGTGGACGGGGCTAATCAGGCAGTGCTGTAGAATCGGTGGGTGGGGCTAAACAGGCAGTGCTGTAGAATCGGTAGGCGGGGCTAAACAGGCAGTGATGTAGAATCGGTGGGCGGAGCTAATCAGGCAGTGCTGTAGAATCGGTGGACGGGGCTAATCAGGCAGTGCTGTAGAATCGGTGGACGGAGCTAATCAGGCAGTGCTGTAGAATCGGTGGACGGGGCTAATCAGGCAGTGCTGTAGAATCGGTGGGCGGGGCTAAACAGGCAGTGATGTAGAATCGGTGGACGGAGCTAATCAGGCAGTGCTGTAGAATCGGTGGACGGAGCTAATCAGGCAGTGCTGTAGAATCGGTGGACGGAGCTAATCAGGCAGTGCTGTAGAATCGGTGGGTGGGGCTAAACAGGCAGTGATGTAGAAGCAGGTGTTGATCTTCTTCTGAGGAGGCGGTGCTTATCCACACTATTACATCTTAGAGTAGAACATTCCACAAGCTGTGGTTTTGGCAGATTTGGAATACAGTATAAGCTGTTTTTAGTCTAACGAGAAAGTTTTGAGTTCTGAAACTTTTTTTTATAGTACAATGACCTCTTATATGTCAAAAGATCAAGGGAATTTTGGTTTCTCTGTTCATGACCACTTTATAATATATAATTTGATAAATGATTATGCAAGAGATTATTAGTGCAATAGATTTAACTGTCTGAACAATTTATTCTGGAAGGGATTGAAAGGAGTCAAAACAGCAGGAAAAGTCCTGTCCAAACGGAGGCGTGTTCTCACTGAAAGGAGGGTAGGTGGAGTTGATGCAGTGGTGCTCGTCTGTGGCGTCTGCGCAGTCGCTCCATCCGTCACACAGCCAGTCCTGGTGCAGACACTCCCCGGAGCCGCACGCAAACTCTGCTGGAGCGCATGTTCCTCAAAGCAGAAAGCAGCGATGCAGGGAAGAGTCACAAACTCACAGAGATTCACAAAATCTACTTCATGAATCGTGGCGAAATCGTGCGGCACTCACTTTCTGAAAGAGACACGGCCCTAAACGATGCATAAAAGCCACTGTCTGCAACACCTTCATCTGCCACAAACAGCACGGTCATCACAGGACCAGAGGAGCTGAGATCAGGAGGCAGAGCCGGCCCACAAAACCTGCTCAGAGAGACGTCAAGCACTCACTATAAAAACAGCAGAACGCTTTCTGTAAACAGATATCGTGGGACACAGTTTCAACCCTCAATATGTGACCCTGGAGCACAAAACCAGTGTTAAGTCGCTGGGTATATTTGTAGCAATAGCCAACAATACATTGTATGGGTCAAAATTATTGATTTTTCTTTTATGCCAAAAATCATCAGGACATTAAGAAAAGATCATGTTCCATAAAGATATTTTGTAAATTTCCTACCGTAAATATATCAAAACTTAATTTTTGATTAGTAATATGCATTGCTAAGAACTTCATTTGAACAACTTTAAAGACGATTTTCTCAATATTTAGATTTTTTTGCACCCTCAGATTCCAGATTTTCAAATAGTTGCATCTCAGCCAAATATTGTCCTATCATAACAAACCATACATCAATGGAGAGATTATTTATTCAGCTTTCTGATGATGTATACATCTCAATTTCAAAAAATTGACCCTTATGACTGGTTTTGTGGTCCAGGGTCACACATATCAAAAGTTATGAACACTTTTCACAGTTCTAAGTTTGGATAGTGCACTTTCACGTATATGTTCAAAAATGGGGGGTGACAGTAAAGGGGTTTAAACCCAATCAGTGTTGTAGAGACAGCGGTGCAGTATTCTCACCTGCCCAACACAGTGTGTGCATCTGCGTCTGCGCCGTCATAAACCTCCACATAATCAAACTCACACACATCTTGTGTTTCCAGACTCAAGTTCTGAAAACTCAGTCTAATCACTTGTCCATCTTCCACAGAGATGTGCCACGTACACAACTATGAGAGCGGTAGAGATAACTACAATTAATAAAGATGTGATAGAAACAGTCATGATGCTGAAACAAATACTAGTTATTTAACAGCTGGCCTAATACATTAATTGATCAGCGCATAGCCGATTTATATAAAACTGTATGCAAAGTTATGCGATTTAGCATATTATTATTAGCAGAAATAGCACCTGATGAAATCATTCACCTGTTGATGTGGGTAAGGCTTTGGATGGTTTGGACTGGACAGCGATCCATACTCTCCTGTTATTGTTCCTCCACACTCTAACAACCAGAAGATTGAAAGACAGAATCATGATATCGATTATAGTTTCTACTTTCAAGTGAGATAAACGACTGAAGTATCACACTCTGTGTAGTGACGTCATTACTGTAATTACCCTTGTGTTTCTGGCTGCAGTTGGCTTCATCTGACCCGTCCTCACAGTTTAGCTGACCGTCACAGACAGAAACGGGTAGCAAACAACGACCACCATCACACATGAACTCTTCTCTGGAACAGCTCTCTGATCACAGATAAAAGATCAAAGATAACTTTAGTACATAACACATTACACATTATTATCATCTGTGATCAGAATATCATAGTTATGTTCACTGCTTGCTGCTCTTTAATTTGCATTTGCATCACATTTATAAGTTCTAAGGAAAAAATAGTATAATTTGGCTAAACCACATTTTTATTGCATATGAAGTTTTTAAAATGAAGTCTAATTCATTATGGTCACCCTACAATACAGACTACTAGATCCACAAATACAGAAGTGACGGTAACACTTTAGAATACTGTTCCATTATTAATGAATAACTACACAAGAACAATTTTAGCACTCTAGTAACTGCTAGTATATAACAAGAAACTGATTAATTAATAAGTAAGTAGGCTAATAGTGCTTAGTTGAATGCGGTACTTCACTATTACATTTACATTTATGCATTTAGCAGACTATTAGCTAATAATCTGCTATTTTTTTTCATACCTCCCTAAGAACTACAGATTCATAATTAATATGAATTATACATAATGTATAATTCATTCTAAAGTGAAGATCGTGATAATTCTCTAGTAATGACTGAAATCATTGCAAACTTTTGAGGGTTTTGTAAGGTTCTTAGTAATTAATTTTGCTAGATTTGGTAACACTTAAATCATTACTATCCAAAACCTTACATATATCTCACAAGCTTACAATGACATCAGTCAATATTAGGGAGTTATGATGATCTTCACTTTAGAAACTGATCCAAGTAATTAGTAGCTCCTTTAGAAGGATTTAGAGTCTTTACTAGTGTGCTACCCTAATCTTCACATTAGAATTAATTATACATTATGCATATTCACATTATGAACCTGTATACAGTAGTTCTCCAGGATATATGAAAAAATAGTAGTTATTGATTAGCTAATAGTGAACTACCAGTTTCAATTGAGCACTATTACTTACTAAATCATTAATCAGAGTTTCTTGTTAGTTACTAGAATGTCAATAGAGCATTAGTCATGTGTTCCTGTGTAGTTATTCATTAACGATGGAACAGTATTCTAAAGTGTCTTCCATAATATTATCACCTGTGTTTCAAACTATTAAAAGAAGATGTTCTGTTTGTTTCAGTTGTGCTTACTCTGTGCTGGTAATATAGTGTGATACTGTGCAGTGAAGCCACTGCCACTAATACTGCCGTCAGAATGAAAGGAGACCAGCACGGTGCTGCTGTTTGTGTTCAGTGTAGCTGGAGCGACGCTGCCACAGAATCTAGGAAGAAGTCAATCTTAATTATTCACCGTTTAAGTGTGATTGCCAAATCACAGCTAAATTATTCAATATCTCAGTTGTTTCTATATCCTCCTCAAGTTCAAGTTGAGCTTTATTGTCATTCACATTTACATGTGGGGACATACAGTGGAACGAAATGTCGTGCCTCACGGGTCCACGGTGCTACATAAATACAGATATAAATACAGACATACAACAATGAAGTAAAACACTATAAACCTATACACAACTAACCTACTGACAGATTTTGACTAAGTATACTATATATATTGTGTTCCCTATACAACTAAAGATAAAGATAAAAAATACAAACTATACAAACTATGCGAATGCTTCACATAAATACTGTACATGTGCAGAGAGAAGCATTGTGAGTCAAGCAGCTAGCTGAGGAACAGTACAAAATGATTTGTGGTAGTGCATGAGCATGTAAACATACATATATTGCTGAGTCTTTTGTGGGATTGTGTAGGAAAAGTGTCTAGTGCATAGAGGAGAGTGTGCTGCTACAGGTGGTTTGTACAGGCCCACTCACCTGTGTGTAGCACACTTGAATTGCACAAAAAAAGTTAATAGTTTTTTTTTTTCTTTGGTGTTGGCAAGGTTGGAGGGTGTTTGAGGGGGGGGGGGGGCATGGGGTTTCCATGTGAGTTCAGGGCTCTCAGGCCTAAAAAGCTGTTGAGCAGTCTGGTGGAGCGGGCTCTCAGATGCTCCGGTACTGAGTTCAGGGCGTCTCACAGCCTGGGGGAAAAAGCTGTTGAGCAGTCTGGTAGGAGCGGGCTCTGATGCTCCGGTACCGTCTTCCTGATGGTAGGAGCTGGAAGAGACTGTGGGAGGGGTGGGTGGGGTCCTTCATGATGCTGTTGGTTTTGCTGGAGCATCGTGCGAGGAAAATGTCTAGGATGGATGGGAGAGGGGCACCGGTGATCTTTGCAGCCGTGTTCACTGTCCGCTGGAGGGTCTTACGGTCAGCAGCACTGCAGTTCCCGTACCAGACAGTGATGCAGCTGGTCAGCACACTCTCAATGGTGCCCCTGTAGAATGTGGTGAGGATGGGTGGTGGGAGACTTGCTCTTTTCAGCCGGCGGAGAAAGTGTAGACGCTGTTGTGCCTTCTTGGAGAGTGACATGGTGTTGGTGGTCCAGGTGAGATCCTCCGTGATGTGCACCCCCAGGAATTTAGTGCTGCTGACTCTCTCCACAGTCGAGCTGTCGATGGTCAGTGGGGGGTGGTCAATGGAGTTCATCCTCCTGAAGTCCACCACAACCTCCTTTGTCTTACTCACATTGAGGGACAGATTGTTAGCGCCACACCATTCAGCCAGCTGTGCCACTTCCTCTCTGTAGTGCGTTTCATCGTTGTTGCTGATGAGACCTACCACTGTTGTGTCATCAGCAAACTTGATGATGTGGTTGGAGCTGAACTTGGCAGTGCAGTCGTGGGTCAGCAGCGTGAAGAGCAGCGGGCTGAGCACACAGCCTTGTGGGGCACCTGTGCTCAGTGTGGTAGTGCTCGAGGTGTTGTGGCCGACACGGACTGACTGAGGTCTTCCGGTTAAAAAGTCCAGGATCCAATTGCAAAGGGAATTGTTAAGGCCCAGCAGGTTTAGTTTTTTTATGAGCTGTTGTGGGATTATTGTGTTGAATGCCGAGCTGAAGTCAATGAACAGCATTCTAACATAGGAGTCTTTGTTTTCTAGGTGGGTGAGAGCCAGGTGGAGGGTGGTGGAAATTGCATCGTCCGTAGAGCGGTTTGGACGGTATGCAAACTGGAGCGGATCGAGTGTGTTGGGGAGGCTGGTTTTGATTTTTTGCATGACTAACCTCTCAAAACACTTCATTATGATTGGAGTCAGTGCTATGGGACGGTAGTCGTTTAGGCAGGACACAGGTGATTTCTTTGGTACCGGTATGATCGTTGTGGATTTGAGACATGTGGGGACGACTGCCTGGCTCAGCGAGGTGTTGAAGATATCTGTTAGGACATCCGTCAGCTGTGCAGCACAGTCTTTCAGTACATGGCCAGGTATGTTGTCAGGACCCGCAGCCTTTCGTGGGTTAATCCTGGATAGGGTCTTCCTTACGTCGGCTGCGGACAGACAGAGCGCCTGGTCGTTGGGAGGTGTGGGCAGTTTTTGTGCAGGTGTGTCATTCTGCATTTCAAACCATGAATAAAAGTGGTTGAGTGTATCGGGGAGGGATGGATCATCATCACAGGCCTGTGGCGGGGGCTTGTAGTCAGTGATGGTCTGAATGGCTTGCCACAGGCTCCGTGTGTCTCTGCTGTCCGTGAAGTGATTGTTAATTTTTTGAGCATATGACCGTTTTGCATTTTTGATGCCACAGGACAGATTGGCTCTTGCTGTCTCCTGATCTGAATGCTTCATCTCTGGTCTTTAGCAGCCCACGAACCTCTGCTGTCATCCATGGCTTTTGGTTTGCACGTGTGGTGATGGTCTTGGTGACTGTCACATCATCCATGCACTTTTTGATGTAAGCAGTCACAGTTTCAGTGTACTCCTGCAGGTCTGTGTGGTTGTTGTAGGTGGCCGCCTCTTTAAACATGTTCCAGTCTGTGCACTGAAAGCAGTCCTGTAGTGTTGAGGTAGCATTCTCTGGCCAAATTGTGATGAGTTTTTGAACCGGTTTGGTGAGTTTCAGAAGTGGTCTATATGCTGGGATTAGCATAACAGAGATGTGGTCTGAGTACCCGAGGTGGGGGCGGGGTACAGCTTTGTAAGCGTTCTTTTCTGTTGTGTAAACAAAGTCCAGCGTATTATTTCCCCTTGTTACAAAGTTTACATGTTGGTAGAACTTTGGCAAAACTGTCTTTAAATTTGCGTGGTTGAAGTCACCGGCTATGATGAAAAAGCCGTCGGGGTTTTTTGTTTGTTGTTCACTGATTGCGCAATACAGTTCACGAAGCGCGTCCTTAGCGTTTGCACATGGTGGAATGTAAACTGCACCAATAACAATGGCCGTGAACTCCCGCGGCAGATAGAACGGTCGACACTTCACAAACATAAACTCCACTAATGGTGAACAGTGTTTTGATACTAACGCAGCATTGTTACACCATTCTTTGTTGATATACAAACACAAGCCACCACCGCGTGACTTACCAGAAAGTGTTGTATCTCGGTCTGCTCGATAGCAGGTTAGCCTGTTCAACTGAATGGCGGAGTCCGGGATGTTGTTGTTTAGCCATGTTTCAGTGAAAACAAACACACAACAATCCCTTGCCTCATGCTGTGTAGACCGACTGAGTTGAATTAAGTCCAGTTTATTTTCCAGAGAGCGAACGTTAGAGAGCATGAGTGTTGGGAGAGCCGGTCTTGTGGGATTAGCTCTTAGCCTCGCTCGTATACCTCCACGCTTACCGCGCTTCCGTCCTCTCTCACACCGCTTGCGACACCGCCTTGTGTGGGTAGCATCAGTAGGCGAGGCCGCGGTCTCGAGGTTCGGCTTCCGAAGTAAACAAAGGCCTTGTAGCTTCTCAGCAGCCTCCGGCGAGAGTTGGTGTTTGTATGCGTTGCCGATATCCAAAAGGCATTGGCGATCATAGATGTGTTCCGGAGAGAATTCCTTATGAATTCGCGGTAAATTGACAATGTTTTGAGACGAACAAACAACATTAAACAACATAAAAGCACCGTCTTTGGGACCCGGAGCGGCCGCTGCGTTAAATCGCGCTGCCATCTTGGAGCCATCTCCTGAGACCCAGCTATGGAGTTTGTGTCTCTGTAGTGGACATTATATTTGAGTGAATGTCTCTGAGACTGTGTTAAGTCTGGATGTCCTGTACAGAGCTCATTCAGAGCTTTATAGAGATACTAAATTATTGGATGTTTCACCATAACCACTCGCTCTACTAGGTCTTTAAAAATGGCTAAATTTAATTCAGTGGAACATTTTACATCCTTATGGAAATATGATTATATTTTGTAATTGTCATTTAAATCTGAATAATTTTAAAATTGTTTGTCATAAAGCAACATTTCAGGAAAATGTTATGGGTTTTCATATTCAAATATGACTTGCTGTTATGAAACAGGACATAATTTCATACACGTCCAGGACACCAGGACTAAAAGCATGTTTATTACGCATTTTGGGAGACATAACAATTGAATAGGAAAATAAATTATATATCAATTTGCTTATGAAATATTATTATGAAAATATGGCCAATTATTACTCCCATTATGACAGTTATTTTTTCAACATGCTGTCCCAACAGCAACACATTAATATGCAAATTAGATACACTGTGTTTAATGGGAAAACCAGTTTATGGAAATTTTTACACACATATTGCATAAAACAAAATGGTATATCAAATCATTTTGTTATATATTTTATAACATAGTTGAGAATCATCCTTAGACAAAGTTTAGTATAAAAAAATCCTGAAACCTAAAAATTGATTGGTGATTAAAAAAAAAAATCCCATTGTTTTTGCCTTTATGTTTATTCATGCCATTTTATTTTTAGAAAAACTGAGTTCTAGTGTCCTCTACAGAGGACATAGAATAAAATATAACTTTTCAAAAATTTTATTTTTCAATTTTTTTCTTATGCTCTAAACAATGTAATGACATGAAAACATACTAAATTCACAAAGCTTTTTTTGGGGTCTCAGGAGGATATTTGCAGTTTCACAAAAACTCCATAAGATACACGTTTAAGAGGTTATGTTAGAATGTGTGTTAGACACATGTTCTGCACTGAAGTAAGTTAACATGAGATGTGAACCATTTATGGTTTGCTCATGGAGCTATTACTATTGTTTTGGAACAATATGTATTGATACTTCAGAACCACTGATATGGAGAACTGTTGTTTCAATTTCTTGAAAAAAGAAAAGTTTCGCAAGACTTTCTCAAGATCACAAAAGCATAACAAAAAATCTTTAAAGCCGATATACTTAAAAGGATAGTTCACCCAAAAATTAAATTTCTGTCCTCATGTTATGAATGAATAAATATGAAACAAGCAGTTTAATTATTGTGAGAGATATGATCACTTTAGGCGTTAATCACATTTTCATATGGATTCGCTTCATAATTTTTTTGGATCTTTTAAGTTTCGGTTACCTGGACTTTCAGTCGAGGGACAGAAACTTCTCAGGTTTCATTAAAAATATCTTAATTTGTGTTTCGAAGATTAACCGAAGTATGACATAAGGACAAGTAAATTATGACAGAATCTTCAATATTCATTATTCACTTGCAAGAGTTTTGCTCCACACTCCTTTCCTCTACTCCAGCCCAAGGACACTTACTTTGTTTTATATTATATTTGGCACTTCCTGTGTTTGTTTTTGATTATGTTCACCTGTGTCTTGTTTAGTTTCTTGTTTACTCCTGTGGTTCTCTCTTTGGTTTTGTTGGTTATTGTCTTCATGTTTTTAGTTTAAGGATTGTGTATGTAAACTAACAATGTGTAGTAATTTTTCATGTTATCTGCACCAAGATATATTTTCATTTATTTCTCAGCAAAAAATTTGAAAGATGATGCAAAATGCACAATCTGGTAGATTTCTGACAGCTCCACGGCATTTGCTGAAACTACAGATCAGATACAGATCTAAGAGCTGCTTTTTAATGATAGAAAACAAAACATCCCTTACCAAAAAGTAGTATACTTCAAATTTATTTTATTAAGTATACTTAAGTAAAGTTCAAGTACAACCCCAAATCAGAAAAAGTTGGGACAGTATGGAAAACGCAAATAAAAAAAGAAAGTAGTGATTTCTAAATTTACTTTGACTTGTATTTCATTGCAGACAATATGAACACAAAATATTTCATGTTTTGTCTGGTCAACTTCATGTCATTTGTAAATATACATCCTTTCCTGTCATTCAGACCTGCAACACATTCCAAAAAAAGTTGGGACAGTAAAGCATTTACCACTTTGTAATGTTGCCATTCCTTTTCACAACACTTAAAAGACGTTTAGGGACTGAAGACACCAAGTGATGAAGTGTTTCAGGTGTAATTTTGTCCCATTCTTCCTGCAAACAAGTCTTAAGGTGGGCAACAGTACGGGGTCTTCGTTGTCGCATTTTGCGCTTCAAAATGCGCCACACATTCTCTATTGGAGACAGGTCGGGACTGCAGGCAGGCCAGTCAAGTACCCGTACCCTCTTCCTCCGCAGCCAGGACTTTGTAATGTGTGCAGAATGTGGTTTTGCATTGTCTTGTTGAAATATGCATGGACGTCCCTGGAAAAGATGTCTTCTTGAAGGCAGCATATTGTGCTCCAAAATCTCTATGTACTTTTCAGCATTAATGGTGCCATCACAGAAGTGCAAGTTACCTTTGCCAAGGGCACTGACACAACCCCATACCATGACAGACCCTGGCTTTTGGACTTGTTGCTGGTAACAGTCTGGATGATCCTTTTCTTCTTTGGTCCGGAGCACACGGCGTCCATTCCTCCCAAAAAATACCTGAAATACTGATTCATCTGACCACAGTACACGTTTCCACTGTGTGATGGTCCATCCCAGATGCCTCCGAGCCCAGAGAAGTCGACGGCGCTTCTGGACACTGTTAACATAGGGCTTCCTTTTGGCACAGTACAGTTTTAACTGGCATTTGTGGATGTAACTACGTATTGTGGTACTTGACAAAGGTTTGCCAAAGTAGTCCTGAGCCCATGTGGTGATATCGCTTATAGATGAATGACGATTCTTGATGCAGTGCCGCCTGAGGGATCGGAGATCACGGTTGTTCAGCTTAGGCTTGCGCCCTTGTCCTTTACGCACTGAAATTCCTCCAGATTCCTTGAATCTTTTAATTATGTTATGCACTGTTGAAGGTGAAATATCCAAATCTCTTCCCATCTTTCTTTGAGGAACATTGTTTTTAAACATTTCAATAATTTTCTCACGTATTTGTTGGCAAACTGGCGATCCTCGGCCCATCTTTGCTCCTAAAGGACTAGACCTTTCTTGGATGCTGCTTTTGTACCAAATCATAATTACAATCACCTGTTGACATCACCTGTTTCAAATCACATCATTATTTAACCAATTTACCTCATTACTAGCCCTAAATTGCTCCTGTCCCAACTTTTTTTGGAATGTGTTGCAGGTCTGAATGACAGGAAAGGATGTATATTTACAAATGACATGAAGTTGACCAGACAAAACATGAAATATTTTGTGTTCATATTGTCTGCAATGAAATACAAGTCAAAGTAAATTTAGAAATCACTACTTTCTTTTTTTATTTGCGTTTTCCATACTGTCCCAACTTTTTCTGATTTGGGGTTGTATATTTTTAAGTATACTTTATGTAGTAAGTATACAAATATCAGTGTACTAGTAGTATACTTGTAAGTGTACTATTTCAATACTCCTTGGGACTAAATTGGCCCACTTTATAGTATATAAAAGTAAACTTTTAAGTATACATTCAGTATAAAAGTAGTACGCTTTGAGTACACAACTAGTTTACATCAATGTTTTTACCTTGCACTGCAACTATACTAAAAGTGAACTTATAGATATACTGATAGATTAAATACTTGTAGTAGCATTTTTAGTACACTTTGAAGTATAGTCTACTAGTTTAGTAGTTTTATACTGAAAGTATACTCGTAAGTTTTCTTTAAGTGAACTTTACATCATACTTTAAGTATACTACTATGTCCCTATTTAGGTATTCATTTGTTTATATTTTGTTATGAATATCTGAACATACAAAACATCAAAAGAAAGAACAGAGTATCTGCTTGTAAACAAACACATTTTATTCTAGCTTCATGCATTCTTTTTTTAAACACTTGAATGTGGGTAAGTTTCATAAATAAACAAATAAAGAAATAAACAACATTTTGAACAAAAAGCTGATATGATTATTATTACCTCTTCATTGGTGATATTTTATTCATAACGTTACACAGTTATGATGCTGTTTTATGTCTGATGATGTGTTTGATTACATGTGAAGCATCTGTTGTTTCTGTTTCTTCTTCACTTGTGTTTTTTGGTAATTCTGTACAGAAGATGTGTACTAGCGCCCTCTACCATATAACAATGAAAACACGGATTTTAGGAGCATAAGTATAGCTCAAATATATTTAGACTTTTTCTAAGTATAAGTCAAGTGAAATGGATCGGCCAGGCTCCACCACCACCCAATCACAGAGATCACTCTCACCTGAGTTCTGAGCACTTGCACCTGTCACTTACCAATTACCTCATCACCAGCCCAGTACTTAAGCACACACCTCAGTCACTATCATTGTCCGGCCTCGTATATACGAAGAGGACTCTCTGACTCAGTTCAGTATTCTGTATACTTACCTGTACGACTTACCTCCTGTGTTCTTCCGTAGTGTTCTGTGTCTCCACACTCTCTCTAGTCTCCGAGCTCCTGAGGTGTGTGCTCCGTTCCTGTGTCTCCTGTTCCCCCGTTCATCTGAAAAGAAAGGAAGTCAAGTTATTCTCTCCACCATCCTCCAAGAAAGAACTCTAAGGACACTTCACTCACCTGATCATCACTTCACCATCCATCACAAACTCCTCTGTGCTATAATAAACATTGTTGTTTTTACTTACCACCTGTGTCCCGCCACTTCTGTTACAGAAGACCGGACCCACACCGTCTGCACAGATGAGTTCCCACGATCCATTTCAGGAACTGGTGGATTCCCTCCGGCGGGTATTACTCCAAAGCCCGGCTCCACCACCACCACCAGTCACTTCCGGAAAAACCGCACGCACTTCTTCGCCTACCATCATCGCCAGTCCCATGGCCAGACCAGCGCCCTTCTCTGGGTCGGCGGAGGAGTGCAACGGATTTCTCCTGCAGTGTACTCTCACCTTTGAGATGCAGCCACAAATGTATCCCACTGAACAATCTAAAATTGCATTCCTTATATCTCTACTAACAGGAACTGCATTGCAATGGGCAGAGACGATCTGGGCTCCACCACCAAAAGCCTTCAAGATTTCATCTCTCATTCTGTGAGGTATTTGGCAAGACTGTTGGCGATACTACAATCAGTGATCAACTTTACCATCTACAGCAAGGAAATCTGACTGTTAATGAATATTCCATCAAGTTTAGAACACTTGCAGCTGCCAGTGGATGGAACGAAAGATCACTGCTTACCACCTACCGGCAAGGTTTGACTCCACAACTTCGCTTGCAACTTGCTCCTTATGATGACTCCATCGGATTAGAACAATTCGTCCAGCTGTCCATTCGCTGTGCAAACCGCATGCAGTCCTGTTTAGCAGAGTTATCTCCCTCAGAGTCTGCACCATTCCTCCGCCGACCAGTGTTCACGACCCCTCCAGAATCATCCCCGGAACCCATGATGATCGATAATCAGAGACTCACTCCAGCTGAGCGGCAGAGAAGGCTGACCCGGGGTCTCTGCTTATATTGTGGTGCGAGTGGGCATATGATCCTGGCATGCCCCCTTCGTCCTCCTCGACCTGTGGTGAGTCATTCAACCCGCGGAGGTTAAGATGGAACCACTCACTACTTTTGTAATGCTTACTGCCTCTGATATGTCTGTTCCAGTATCCGCCCTACTCGACTCCGGGTCAGCGGGAAATTTCATCCCCAGAAATCTCTGCCACCAGCTCCAGCTTCAAACCTTCGCCACAGAAACGGTTTACCAAATCCAGTCGATAACTGGGAAACCTTTATGCAGAAGGAATGTGCGCTATAGTGTGGGACCTATCAACCTGCGCATTGGTCAACTTCATTCTGAAACCATTCATCTGCTAGTTCTGGAGGGGTCCACCGCTGACATCATCTTAGGACGCCCGTGGTTGGTGAAACACGATCCTTCACTCTCTTGGCGGACGGGAGGAGTTCTGAAGTGGGGCAAAGGCTGCTTTCCGGGATGTTTTCCCAGCATTCCCTCACCACGAAGATTTCCTGCTGAAGTAATACCTGTGTGTTCAACATCCATCAAAAGTCCCATAGAGAAACAATCTGTCGACATTCCCTCCGAGTATGCCCCCTTCAGCGACGTGTTTTGCCCCAAGAGAGCCTCCCAGCTACCACCTCATCGGCCATGGGACTGTGCCATCGACCTACTACCGGGTGAGCCAGTGCCCCGTGGAAAGATCTATCCACTCTCGCTTCCAGAACAGAAGGCCATGGAAGAGTATATCGATGAAGCTCTGCAACAAGGATACATCCGACCATCGACTTCCCCTGCTGCATCTAGCTTCTTCTTCGTGGCCAAAAAGAACGGAGGCTTGAGACTAGGGTTGTGCCGATAGACGATAGTATCGTGTATCGACGATAGTCAGAGATATGACGATAGCAAATGTCTTTGTCGATAGTCAAGACGATATTAGGCTCATTCTCCTATTAATGTATAAAACTATTATTATTATTATTATTATTGTTAGGCGGCCTATTATTATTGGGCTATCAAATTGCCACGCTATTTTACCTCAGTGCTGCACTTCACACACACGCGCAAATGAGGATTAAGGCCAAAGTATACTTCGGCCGTCCTCGTCTACACACTGTCATCAAGAGGGCTCGCGGACAGTCGCGCACCCCGTCCGAGTGCAGGCATTTTTTTGAGGCCACGCAAGTCAAGTTGGTGGTCCTGCGCATGTGTTGAGCTCATCCGTCCGCACTCTTCAGCGGCTGAGTATACTTTGAATGCTGCGCGGACGCAGCTGTGCGCGAGACGGAACGGAACAGAACGCGGAAAGTGAAGAAGCCTTTAGGCTTCTCCTCCTCATTGGAAATGTTTTAAAAATGGACTCTAAAACTAAGCCCACATCAAAATTGAACTGCAGGGTGATAATCGTTATTTACAAATTAGGCTGTCAAGAGTGCAAAAAGAGACATATTTTAGGCATCTTCTTGAACAGCTTCGAGCTATGAATGAATGAACATGACGAAACTGCACCGGCAGCATTTCGTTTTCTTTACAGCACATAAACAAAACACATGGATGTTTATTCTTCATCATTGTTATTATAAAAATATGCAGTTAATAAGTTATCAGTCTAAAACTGGGCTCGTCATGGGGCGCGCGGTCCGGAGCGCTGTATGACTGATGTAGCCTACCTATCCGTTTAATTTAACTTTACTCCAAAAATATGAACTTACCTGAAAATAGTTTTATCTTTAACATGTTCGTTTATGTCCAACACAAACTACTTTTGATTTTCACCTTGACTGATTTTTAGACTGATAACTTCCGAGGCAAACCTGTCACAGTAGGACGTGCGGTCCTAATAGCGATGTATCCTATGACTGCTGTATCCGAATATGAACTAGCTGTTTTAAATATTTTTTATATTTAACATGTTAGTTTTTCAGTATGTTTGAAAGTATATTATTTCGGTTATTGGTACTTCTAGGCTCTCTCTCTCTCTCTCACGCACGTGCGGTTTAAAATCACCAAATAGTTATGAAATAGCTTATGACAAGTACAGAGAGTCTCTCTCTTGCCCCCACCCACCCATGCACGATAATATCGTGTATCGGCGATCTCACAGGCTGGCGATATGACGATATGAAAAATGACCATATTGCCCAACTCTACTTGAGACCCTGCATTGATTACTGTTCCCTCAACAAGAATACAGTCAAGTTTCGCTACCCCCTTCCTCTCGTCCCATCGGCATTGGAGCATCTCCGTGGAGCCTCAATCTTCACAAAGTTGGACCTCCACAGTGCCTACAATTTGATCAGGATACGTGAGGGGGATGAATGGAAAACAGCATTTGTGACCCCTACTGGCCATTACGAGTATTTGGTCATGCCCTATGGACTTGTTAACGCCCCCTCCGTATTCCAGGACTTTATGCATGAGGTGCTCCGGGAGTTTCTCCACCGTTCAGTGATCGTCTACATTGATGACATCCTGATTTACTCCCGGAGCTTGGCTGAACATCGCCGTCATGTTGCGGAGGTCCTACAATGACTCAGGGAGTACCATCTCTACCTCAAGGCTGAGAAATGCACCTTCAACCAATCTTCCGTACAATTCCTTGGATATATAATCGATCAAGAAGGTATCCGGATGGACGAGGGGAAGGTAGCAGCCATCACTTCCTGGCCAGAACCCACCACAATCAAAGAACTCCAGAGATTCCTTGGCTTTGCCAACTTCTATCGTCGCTTCATCCAAGATTACAGCAAGATCGTCAGTCCATTAACCGACCTCCTTCGCAATAAACCCAAGTCTCTGTCCTGGTCTCCATCAGCGGCTACCGCCTATGCCACATTGAAGAAAGCCTTCACGAGCGCACCGCTCCTCGTTCACCCCAACCCTAACCTTCCTTTCATAGTTGAGGTAGATGCGTCTACCACCGGAGTTGGAGCGGTACTGTCGCAGCAGCAGGGGAAACCAGCTCGACTTCACCCATGCGCCTTCTATTCTCGGAAGCTCAGCCCGGCGGAAGTTAACTATGACATCGGTAACCGTGAGCTGCTAGCCATCAAATTAGTGCTGGAGGAGTGGAGACACTGGTTAGAATGAGCTGCTCATCCGTTCACAGTACTCACCGACCATAAGAACTTGCAGTATCTACGAGATGCCAAGCGCCTTAACCCTAGACAAGCAAGGTGGGCGCTCTTCTTCACCAGATTTAACTTCTCCATCTCTTATCGACCAGGCTCCAAGAACGTGAAGGCAGACGCCCTTTCTCAAATTTTCTGCTCTTCAGAGAAGCAGGAAGAGCCAGAAAACATCCTTCCCTTTCAACTGATCCTCAGTCCCATTCAATGGACCACTCCTCCAGTTGCAACGAATGCAGCTCCCAACAATCCGCCAGGCTGCACACCAGATCGTCAATATGTGCCTCGGACACAGCACACTCCTCTCATCCACTCATCTCACACTTCTGTGGGCACTGGCCACCCAGGGGCCTAATCCTACCTAATCGCCCACTGTCACACCTAGGAGTTGATTTCATAACAGATCTACCACCCTCTGGAGGTAACATCTGCATCCTAGTGATTATTGATAGTTTTTCTAAGTTCTGTCGACTTCTACCCCTCAAGGGCCTGCCCACAGCACTAGAGACTAGTGTTGTTTTTGGCGGCCTGTTTTAATTTTAGTTTTAGTCTAGTATTTGTGTGAAGCTGTCATTTTAGTTTTTATTAGTTTTAGTCACGTTCATACTCTTTTTAGTCTAGTCAAGTTTTAGTCAACTAAAAGTCTGAGCATTTTAGTCTTATTTTAGTCAGAATTATCCATGACTATTTTCGTCTAGTTTTAGTCGACGAAAACTGATGACATTTAGTCTAGTTTTAGTCAATGAAAATTGTATTTTAGTCTCTTTTTAGTAATGCAATTCTATTTAACCCAGTCAATATAGTATAAGTACCTAGTAGTATAGACGAAACCAAAATTTTCTTTTAGCCAAACCCATTTCAAACAAGGTTATCTTATTATATTATTGTTACCTTATAGACTCAAGAATACATCCATTCCAGACACGGAAGATGCTCTGATTTGAATTTACAACATTTATTTTACCAACCAAACATGTTAGAAGTACACACACATAAATTTAAATAAATAAAAACAATAAAATAAAATAGCATCACATGACAATGCCAGAAAAAAATATAGAACATTACATTCAAGTTTAACAAAGAGAAACAAGGTGCGTGAATGCTCAAGCTACAATAACATACTAAAAAGTGCAAATAAAATGTGTGTCTGTTACTTGTATTGCTTGTAAACTGAAGTCAGATGAAGCCGGCCAACGGTCTCTTTCTCTGTGCAGACTTAACTTTGTTTGTTGCAAAATAATAACGCGACTAAACGAGACGAAATAACGTTATAACATTTCGTTTCGTCTCGTTTTGGTCAACGAAAATGAAGAGACATTTTAGCATAGTTTTTATTTTGTAAACCACATTTAGTCTCGTTTTTATTCGTCAACGATATTGCATTATACATTTAATTATCGTCATCGTCACATGACCAGCATTTACGTCTCGTCTCGTCTCGTTTTCGTCACGTGATAAAGGTTCGTTGACGACGATATTTCGTCATAATTTTCGTTGACGAAAGCAACACTACTAGAGACTGCTGAACTTCTCTTCAATAATGTGTTCAGAATATATGGCATTCCTGAGGACATCGTGTCGGATCGGGGGCCGCAGTTCATCTCCAGAGTCTGGCATGCATTCTTCAACCTCCTAGGTGTGACCGTAAGCCTCACCTCCGGATACCATCCACAGTCTAATGGGCAAACGGAAAGGAAGGTACAAAAAGTTGGGCGCTTTTACGAACCTTCTGCCATGGCCACCAGGATTCCTGGAACCAGTTCCTAGGCTGGGCCGAGTACGCCCAGAATTCCCTACGACATCCATCCACTGGGCTCACTCCCTTCCAGTGCGTGCTCGGTTACCAACCTCCCCTGTTTCCCAGGTCAGGGGAACCCTCCGATGTTCTCGCCGTCGATCACTGGTTCCGGGAAAGTGAGAGGGTCTGGGACGCAGCGCACCATCAACTTCAGCGGGCAGTGTGCAGGCAGAAGATGGCCACAGACCTTCGACGAGCTGAGACACCCATTTACCAACCAGGCCAGAGGGTCTGGTTGTCCACCAGGGACATGAGGCTGCGCATGCCCAGCAAGAAGCTCAGTCCCAGATTTGTTGGCCCCTTCACCATCCTGGAACAAGTTAACCCGGTCACATACAAGCTTCAACTTCCTCCTCAATATAAAATTCACCCCACTTTTTTTTACGTGTCACAATTGAAACCTCACCATGACCCTGTTCCTCTTCCCACAGAGCCTGGCCAGAGGGAGGAGCCCCCTCTTCCTCTGATCCTTGAAGAGGGCACCATCTACAAGGTCAAGGAAATCCTGGATTCCCGACGCCGTGGTGGTCAATTGGAATATCTGGTGGACTGGGAGGGCTATGGACCAGAGGAGCGGTCATAGGTACCTAGAAATTACATCCTAGAACCTTCCCTAATGGAGGAATTCCACGCTGCTCATCCAAGTTGTCCTGCACCCCGTGGCAGAGGTAGACCACCACGACGTTGGGGTATTCGGCCCTCAGGAGCGGGCCATGGAGGAGGGGGTACTGTAACGGATCAGCCAGGCTCCACCACCACCCAATCACAGAGATCACTCTCACCTGAGTTCTGAGCACTTGCACCTGTCACTTACCAATTACCTCATCACCAGCCCAGTACTTAAGCACACACCTCAGTCACTATCATTGTCCGGCCTCGTATATACGAAGAGGACTCTCTGACTCAGTTCAGTATTCTGTATACTTACCTGTACGACCTACCTCCTGTGTTCTTCCGTAGTGTTCTGTGTCTCCACACTCTCTCTAGTCTCCGAGCTCCTGAGGTGTGTGCTCCGTTCCTGTGTCTCCTGTTCCCCCGTTCATCTACAAAGAAAGGAAGTCAAGTTATTCTCTCCACCATCCTCCAAGAAAGAACTCTAAGGATGCTTCACTCACCTGATCATCACTTCACCATCCATCACAAACTCCTCTGTGCTATAATAAACATTGTTGTTTTTACTTACCACCTGTGTCCCGCCACTTCTGTTACATCAAGTATACTTAAATGTCATTTTAAGTATATTTCTGAGAAATACATAAAAAGTAAACTAAAAGTACACTTTCCTATTTGTAGTTTAAAAGAAGTATACTAATAGCACACTTGAATAAACTTCTTTTTCGTAAGGGATAGACATAGGTGTGAACAATAATGAGGGAAACCAAAAGAACTACAAAATGAGAACAGGAAACCAAACAACCGAAACTTCAAAATAAGAGTGCAAAACAACACACCAAATAGGGAACATGTGACACAGAGGTTGTTTAACAATAAAACACTAAATAAAATGTCAATCCAGACTGGCAGATGTTAGTTTTTGCACTTTAACCCTCAATCTGTCCTTGGGGTCAATATGACCCCAATCAAAATTTTCTTAGTTAAAAAAAATGGTTCCCTTCATCTCAGTGGAATAAGATTTTGTGACTTTTCTACATTTTCTATCTATATTCACATAAAAAAACGGGGCTTCATTCGGTTGTTCTGAAGGTAAGGACCCCAATTGAAAATGAATGGGAAAAGCGAAAAAATACTTTTTTTTTTTTTTATTTGTAAAAAACAAAATCAATAAATCCAGCATAAATCTGAAAATTTCCATACAGAAATGAAGGCCTGGTACTACAGCGCAAATGCAATGTAGAAAAGACATGCTCACTTGTACACACACAGGTATGACTGCCACAGAGAGCATATGTATAGAATTTGGCAAATAAAATCAGCCCTAAATGCAGAACAAAAATATAAAGGGGTGAGAACTAATGCAAGCACATGCACACACACATTTTTTTTTGTAGGTTATTGATTTTATGTTCAGTGTTCAGAATGTGATTGTAACAAATGTTATTGTTATTCGATGTTCACTCTTCACTCCTGTTCATTTATGCATATTGCTGTTGGTTTTATTTACATATGATTTATTTAATTTCTTCTACATTCTAAAATTAATTATTATTTTTTACACGTGGTTCATTAAAATCAATAATATGCACCTATAATCTGACTCTGTCTTGTCCTAGGTGTGTTATGTGGCATTTTTCTGTCAAATTTCTGTGGCATTTTGTAAAAACAGACATTTCAAAATGCATCAAAAACTACAAAAATTCGACTATATGAAAGAATATTTATTTTTAATGTATTTTCTAATGTTTATATATACATAAATTCACAAAATGCATCGCAAAAGTTGTGATACGCGCAGTTGGCCACATCCAGTAAAATAAATGGCTCTCTATGGTCCCTCTGGTGGTCAAAACAATTTATTTCTTACTGTAATCCTTTTAGGTTTATCTCTAACCAGTTGATGGCAGAATTCTACACCTAAGACCTAGATCAATGTCCAGAAACAACTTAAATTAAATTTGGATTGCCATTTAAGTGATTTTTTCATAAAAATGTAATATTTCACATTCAAGCTAAGGGTGAGCGCACCTTGTGACAGCAGACGTCTTCTCTGTCTCCTCTCTGACTTCTAGCCAGTCAAACAAGCAAGGAGAGGGTCCCTCGACAGCCAGAGAAGACACGTGTATCTGCACGAGGAGCGGAGGAGACACCCTGATCACCCAAACACAGTGAGAGTCCGGAGGATACGGGCCGGGGTGATTGGGAGAACTGAGCGACCCCCGGGAGTCTGTCAGCACGCCGCCACATGCTGGAAAACAGATGGAAAGCCATTTATATTGAACGGACAGGTGACAAAACATATGCATGCAAAATACTTAGTGCAATTGTGATTTACAATAACATGCATTTGATTGTGGATGCTGTGTGTGTTGATATACAATTAAGCAAACATATACAGTCGAAACAAAATTTATTCAAACACCTTCAACATTTCTCACATTATATCACAGTTTATTTGCTATAGTTTAGAAAATGGTAATAAAATGACAAGAACTCAGAGTTAAACTGCGTCAGAACAAATTCATCTTGATAACTTTGATAAAAATGTATGGAATGAATTCGGTTGAATAGCTGTCAGATGTTAAATTTAAGAACAATTAGATAAAACCAATTTAGCTCAACTAATCACCAAGAAATGCTTCATTTTGTTCAGTCTGTGGTGTAAAAAGATCACATTAGCAATTAAAGAATAAAAAATTAAGCAAAACATGCTCGGGTCAAAGTGTCTGAATAATTTTTGCTCCCAAATTTTACTGGTAGGCCACTGTATGAAGACTTTTTGGGTATAAGATGTCACAGTTTACTTTATTTTGCTATCCTCACCTACATAGATTAATTATAGTGTCCTGCACCCACTAGTAAAAAAATGATATCTGGCGTCTGAATATTTTTTGGTTTGACTGTATTTGGACACTTGAGTCACTCTTAAAATATCCCAATAAACTCAGTCTTAAATGCCACTTGGGTTGATATTTTGTAATGAAATGCAAAGGCAAAGTCGTTTGGGGTCACTTTATATGACCATGAACTGACTTGTGAAGAAGGTGGGCTGTTTTCCAGGCGGTGGGAGTGTGGAAGTGTTCATGGGATGAGGGGCAGTCGGACTCAGAGATAGATTCTGTGAAGATCTGTCACCAAACCGAGAGTCTAAAGGGAAAATCTCTCCTTTATTTGTCTTACCGTCTGTGAAAAGAAAGAGTAGAACAGTGACAAAGCAAATTGTCTCTCTTTTCTCTACTGCTAAATCATTTCCAAATTTGGTACAGCTACGAGGTAAGTGTCAAAATGAATTAAAATAATAATAATACACAATTTAAAATTGTACCTTTTGGGGTACAACAGCTTGTCCCTGGAGCAGTACCCTTAAAAGGACATATTTGTACCTTTTTTTACCCCTAATAGGTACATATTAGTACCTTAAGGTTATGTATTACTACTGTAAGGTACTAATATGTCCTTTTAAGAGTAGCCTGAATTGTGCATATGAAGCAGACTCGCTCCCTCGGTCAAAATCGAGGGGTCGATTAACCCTATCCATATAAACTACCCTCATCCACTTCACAAAGTGGAACGCACTTCAAAATAGCAGCGTGGATTCCCCCGAGGGGAAGTGCTTAGGGAAGTTAGCGAGTGCGAGTTTAAAAGTGGAGTGGAACGCAGCCTTAGTTTGTTGCTTTAACCACTTGGCCAAGACTACTAAAACACATAATAACCTTGAGGCAGCACTGCCTAGCACCACTCCACAAAACTAGCTTCATTTATCCAGAAAGTGACTTAGTGGTTAGTACGAGCTGTTGTGGCGGCAGCAACCTTTGTTCAAATCTGGGTTATGGCAGGTCTTTCACTTTCAGGGTGGGCATCACTGAGACACGTGAACTGTTCCATCCCATGTATTTGGTTGTCTCTTTGTACAAGAGGTTATTTTCCTTCCACACATCTTGCCACACAAGTGTTGCCTCAATGGGATACAGAAAGAGAAAACAAAACGCCACTGTTTGTGTTTAATCTGTACCTCTTATGCTTTAGAGGTATCATGTAGCTAATACAATTTCTAAGTTTGAGCCTGCCTTTGGATGAGACCTTCTAGGGGCCTTGCCAACTTTAGAAAACAGTATACTCTTTGGAAAGAGTCATGTAGGTAAAAGAAAAGTTTAAAGCGGACAAGGCTGCTTGGTATTCAGTGGCAGCTCAAGCAGCCCCTCCAGTGGCAGAGTGGTAGCGTGCCGTGATCGTATAGTGGTTAGTACTCTGTGTTGTGGCCGCAGCAACCCCGGTTCGAATCCGGGTCACGGCAGGTTTTTCAAGATGGCATTGAAATTCAGCTCCATTTTTTGTACACTGTCAGTTGCTCTGAGTGTTTTGCCATTTGAAACGTCTTTGAGAGCCTAAGCGCTCAGGTTTGAACCCTGCCGACAATGGGAGGACTCCTCTGTCATGCCTTTGGTTGTCTCTTTGTACAATTTGCCACACAATATTTGCCTCATTAGGATACATAAAGAGAAATCGAAATGCCTTCTGTTTGTGTTTAATCTGTAGCTCTGTTGCTTGAGAGCAAACATGGTGCTGATACATTATGTAATCACTAGGTGTCAGTACACACGCTGACTCTTTGCTATAAACAACTGCGCCTTTGATGCACCGTTTACAGTAATACTTAGGTTGATGATACACGGGGCAACCTTTTTTGAGCAATGTTGCTTGGGCACTTTCCCATTGAGAATGGGTAACAAATTTCTATCTGGATACTTTAGATCGGTCGTGGGCCCTGTGTCTCATCTGGTTGCCCGTTGATGGCAACACTGCCAAAAGTTGCCCCGTGTATCATCAGCCTAAGACTGAACTAACAACTCAACACCATTAAAGCATCTAAAGATCATTTCAAGTTGTTGTGCCTTCATTTAATTTTAAAGTCAACACAAATCATTTTCAACTCACTAAGTATAGCTTCAAAATATTCAGGTAAATAATATATAAAAACAAAGCAATGAACAAATGTGCTTAAGAGTGTTTTAAGTACCTACAAGTATTTCCAGACAAAAGCAGTATGTTTTTTTTCATCTCAGCATTATTTAAATTTGTGTTATTATTAGCTTAATAAACTGCATTTACACTAATGAGCACATGTATTTACACATATATGTTTTGACATTGAAAGAAATGTAGTGCACCAGAGATTTTATCAATGTTATCAATGTTGCTGTGCAATGCTGCATGGCACACCAGGATCACGAGAAGGAGCCCGGATAGCTCAGTCGGTAGAGCATCAGACTTTTAATCTGAGGGTCCAGGGTTCAAGTCCCTGTTCGGGCGAGTGGTGTTTGTTTTGTTTAGCGGTACCTTTTTACCTTGGCACCATGCAGCAATGCCGCAAGGCATGAGATGAAAGGACATGGCGAACCCAGCCAGTTTGTAGGTGTGGGTGAGTGGTTAAAGTGATGGACTACACCAGGGGTCATCAAACTTGGTCCTGGAGGGCCGGTGTCCTGTAGAGTTTAGCTCCAACTTTCCTCAACACACCTGCCTGGAAGTTTCAAGTATACCTAGTAAGACCTTGATTAGCTGGTACAGGTGTGTTTAATTAGGGTTGGAGCTAAACTCTGCAGGACACCGGCCCTCCAGGACTGAGTCTGGTGACCCCTGGACTACACATTCATTGTGCTCTCCCTGTGCAGGTTTGAATCCTGATGACTGTGTTGACAGAATGAGTTCACTTTTGGTTGCCAACTTTATAAAACAGTCACTTTAACTATATACTCTTTGGGAAGAGTCATGTTGGGAAAAGCTAAAGAGTACAAGCTTGTATTTGAGGGTGAGGCAGGCTGGAAGCTCATGTGATTGTAAAGTGGTTAGTAGCCACCCGTCATTCAGCCTCAGTTTTACGGTGTGTTGTGCTCTGGGTGTTTGAGTGATTTGCCACTGGGAGCTTCTTTGAGAGCCCAAGCTCTCAGGATTGAACCCTGCTGACAATGGGAGGATTCCTCCGTCAGCTTTGGCTCTGTTGCTTCAGTACACTCGCAGTGCAGTGCAGCTTGCTCTTTGCTATAAACAACGACGCCTTTGATGCAAATTGAAGTGAAAGTGAAAGTGACGACATGTGGCCAAGCATGGTGTCCCATACTCAACACTATGTGCCCTGCATTTCATCCATCCAAGTGCACACACACAGCAGTGAGTAGTGAACAAACACATTGTGAACAGTGGACAACCATTTGCTGTGGCGCACGGAAAGCAATTTACATTGTTAAGAGCCTCACAACTCAACACTATTAAAGTACCTAAAGATATTTTACAGTTGCTGTGCATTTATTTAATACTGCAAAGGGAACGCAAGTAGTTTTCTTGCAAAGTATAACTCCAATACACACAATCTGTAATAACGAAGAACTAAACACAAAGCAGTGTTTTCACAATCTAATAGTCCTTTAAGTATCTATAAGTATTTCAACCCGATCTGACGGCAATTTGTACATTTTTGACAAGGTGGCTAATTTGTACGATTTCGTACGACCTCACTTGTACGAATTCATTCAATTTGTGAAAAATCGTACGTATTTTATGAGGTCCACACCTAACTCCACCCCTAAATTTAATCGTCACAGAAATCGTACAAGTGAGGTCGTACGAATTAGCCACCTCGTAAAATACGTACGAATTCGCCATGAGATGTTGGTATTTCTAGACAAGTGCAGTGAGCTTTTTCTCAACATTATTGCCGTTTTACTATTATTATTTATATTAATATTAGCCTAATAGCCTGCATTCACTCTAATGCACACATGTATTTTGAAATTGACATAACAGATGTTTTGAAATAGAAAGAAACATGGTGCATTGGACAATTTTTTTTTCTCCCACCAATCTTACACAGCTCACACATGACTTGCGTAAGAGCCCGGATAGCTCAGTCGGTAGAGCATCAGACTTTTAATCTGAGGGTCCAGGGTTCAAGTCCCTGTTCGGGCGAGCGAAGCAGTACCTTTTGCTGTTGAGCTCTGGCTGGTCTACCGTGGAGCAACACCACAAGGCATGAGATGAAAGGACATGGGAGTATAGCCTATTCATAGTAAAGGTCGAGTGCTTAAGATGATGGACTAGAAGTCTATTGGGGTCTGTGCTTCAGAGGAAACATTGTGCTGATACACTTTCTAATCACTAGGTGTCAGTACACTCGCTGACTGTTTCACAGAGTGCAGCAGACTTGTTCTTTGCTACAAACAACTACACCTTTGATGTACAATATACTCTTTAGAAAGAGTCATGTAGGTAAAAGAAAAGTTTAAAGCAGACAAGACTGTTTGGTATTCAGTGGCACCTCAAGCAGCTCCTCCAGTGGCAGAGTGGTAGCGTGCCGTGATCGTATAGTGGTTAGTACTCTGCGTTGTGGCCGCAGCAACCCCGGTTCGAATCCGGGTCACGGCAGGTTTTTGAAATTCAGCTCCATGTTGCCACCCGTCCTTCAGCCCTATATTATTGTAGCTTTATCAGAGTTGGTAGCTGTTTGAAGGCAGTTCTCTTTGGTGGTTATCATGTAATGTAAGGCTGAGTGAGCTATCCCTCCCCATTTGGATAGGGTATGAAAGTGGGGTTCCTTGCTCCCATTTTTTCTAGTTGGAAGCAGAGTTGGGCAGCCTCCCCTGTACTTAGGGTTTTTAGAGTACCTAAGGGTTTCTCTTCTAAGGGTGATCCCCTTTCTGGGGTTTCCTTTTGAGGAGGTAGTTTTATCAGAGCCTAACATTTTTGGGAGAAAGTAGCTGTCTGAGGACAGTTCCCTTTTTTGACAGGCTATCTAGTAAGTAAGTAATATTTATTTCTATAGCACCTTTCAAGAGCAAGTGTCACAAAGTGCTTTACAACAAAAATGTAAAATGAAGAATAAAAATAAACATGACAATTAAAAAAAAACAAATTAGACAAAAGCAAGTTTGAACAAGTGCGTTTTCAGCTGCTTTTTAAAAATGTCCACCGAGTCCACAGATCTCAGTTCCAGAGGAAGAGCATTCCACAACTTAGGAGCAACTACTTCAAAGGCACAGTCTCCTTTTGTCTTCAATCTAGAGCGTGGAACAACTAAGGATCTGATTTGAGGATCTTAGATTCATACTAGAGTTATAGGGTTTCAACATCTCTTTTATATACACAGGGGCTTGACCATGCAACGCTCTAAACACCATGGGAGCCAATGTAAAGAAATAAAAATTGGGGTTACCTGAGATCTCTTTGATGACTTGGTTAAAAGTTTAGCAGCCAATGTTGAACCACTTGTAAATGTTTGAGGGATGAATTACCAAGACAGGTAAAAAGAGAGTTACAGTAATCAAGGCGGGAGGAAATAAATGCATTCATTTCCATCTCCACTTTGGACACAAATGGCCTCGATTTTGCGATGTTTCTCAACTGATAAAAACAGTTATGAACCAAATAATTCACAAGTTGATCAAGACCGAAGGCTTGTCCCATATGAACACCTAAATTACGAAGGGTAGATTTAACAGAATGTGATAAAGAACCAAGACTTTCCATCACTTTTGGGAGAACACCAACAGGAGCCGAGATAAGTACTTTAACTGTAAGTAATTATTTGCCATCCAGACTTTAATAGTTTATACAATTTAAAAGAATAGACAATTTTGTAATTTCATGAGACTTAAAGGAAATATCTAGTTGAATATCATCTGCATAGCAATGATAGCGAATGCCTTCAAAATTACTTAGCCAGTTGCCCCAGAGGCAGCAAATACAAAGCAAAAAGCAATGGGGCCAAAACAGAACCCTGGGGAACACCACAGGACACAAGTGCTGTTGATGAAGTATAATTTTGAACTCTTACTGAGAAAGACCTGTCTGATAAGTAGGCTGTTCCAGAGATACCAACCTCCTGTCTAAGCCTCTCAGCTAATATACAGTGATCAACTGTATCAAAAACAAATCAAAATCTATTGGATTTATGGCTTGAGCGAGATGCCTCTCTCCAGAAAGTTTGATTAAAGCAGGGTTACTTAGCTTACCCTAGTTGCCTCTTCGCCCACAGGAATCAGACTTGGGCTGCCTCCCCTGTATTTAAGGGCTTTTAAGTCAGAGTTCCACCTTTTTTTGCTAACATTTTTAGCAGTTTACTAGATGCTGTAGCTGTTCGAGGACAGCTGCATTTGAGTGGGATGTCCCTCTTCTAAGATGG
>CM049857.1:30870322-30877822 GCA_027422415.1 Schizothorax lantsangensis | reverse complement strand
TGTTTTTTAATGAAGCAGGTATGACCGAGCATCTGTTGACCATGTTTGATGTGCTCTCAAATATTTGGGTAATGCACTTTCAATGGAGGGAAGTCTTAGGTTTCATTAAAAATACCTGTTTTGAAGACTAACACAAGAGCTAATTATATTTTTGGGGGTGAACTATCTCAAATCAAGGCCTGGAAGAGTTGAACAACCAAACATACATTTGAAATAAACCGATGTGGGGCCACTCATCCTCTCTTTCTGAATATAAACCACTCACATCTTTATAAATGAGTGCCATCTGTTCGCAGGGCAGGGCTGGTGATGGATGACCTGGAGGAGGATCTGACGTGTTCGGTGTGCTTCGGTCTCTTCTCGGACCCGAGGGTGCTGCCCTGCTCGCACACCTTCTGCAGGAGCTGTCTGGAGAGCGTGCTGCAGACCTCCGTCAGCGTCTCCATCTGGCGCCCCCTGCGGCTCCCGCTCAAGTGCCCCAGCTGCCGGAGCGTGACGGAGCTGCCCACCAACGGCCTGGACGCGCTGCCAGTCAACGTCTGCCTGCGGGCCATCGTAGAGAAGTACCAGAGCGACGGAGGTCCCCGCTCCCTGGCCTGCCCTGAGCACCCACGCCAGCCGCTCAACGTCTACTGCGTCCAGGTACAGTGACCACCAGCCCCTTGGCTTTTAATCATTGTATTAAAGGGAGACACTGCAGGCAAAAACTGTTTTTTTTCAGACTAGTAGTAAGCAAACATCCAAAAGACACGGTTAAGTGTTTCTTTTATAGCACTTGTGTCAATAGATTTCAATTACAATACATATTAAGTTTTTTCTCCTACACTGAACCATAAATCTCCACTTCACATTTTTATTCCTGTTCCTAAAGCTTTTTACAGAGCGATTTGTTCATATATGTGTCCCTGGAGCACAAAAGCAGTCATAAGTAACACAGGTATATTTGTAGCAATAGACAACAATACATTGTATGAGTCAAAATTATCCATTTTTCTTTTATGACAAAAATCATTAGGATATTAAGATCATGTTCCATGAAGATATTGTAAATTTCCTACCGTAAATATATCAAAACTTAATTTTTGATTAGTAATATGCATTGCTAAGAACTTCATTTGAACAACTTTAAAGATGATTTTCTCAATATTTAGATTTTTTTGCTCCCTCAGATTCCAGATTTACAAATATTGTCCTATCATAACAAACCATACATCAACGGCTTTCAGATGATGTATAAATCACAATTTCAAAAAATTGACCCTTATGACTGGTTTTGTGTTATGTTTTAGTGTTGGTAACGTCCCACACAAACTTAGTAATTGTCCCACATTTGGTTTGTTTGGTGGTGGTCACTCTGCGTCCAGGACCGCAAGCTCATCTGTGGCTTCTGCCTGACCGTGGGCCAGCACCAGGGCCACGCCATCGATGACCTCCTAACGGCCTTCGAGAAGGAGCGTGGGGCCCGGGGCCGGCTGACGGAGGGGCTGAAGGGCCGGCGCTGGGAGGAGCTGTGTGGTGTGTCCGAGCGTCTGCAGCAGGAGAAGATCCGGAGCCAGGCTCTGCTTCAGAGCGACCGCGAGGTCGTGTCACGCTTCTTCCAGGACCTTGACCTCATGCTGACCCAGAAGGAGGAGCAGTTCACGCAGGCTCTGGACCAGGCGAGCGCACTGCTGGCCAGCGCTTACGAGCCGCTCATCCGGCAGGTAATACTATTATTATGTTTAATTTATATAGCACCTTTCCCAATCTCAAGCACGCTTCACAATGACAATAGCAAATAAACAATCATTTCATACATAAATGGAAATAGACATTTGCCAAGTCCATGACGTGTGCGATTGCAGTTGCATATCATAGTAGTAGTGCAAACAATCAAATACAGCAGAGAGCCATAACAGTTTAAGAAAAACATATCGTGAACAGTAGTATTGGTTGAACAGAGAGAGTGAGAGAGAGAGAGAGAGAGAGAGAGAGAGAGAGAGAGAGAGAGAGAGAGAGAGAGAGAGAGAGAGAGAGTGAGAGAGAGAGTGAGTGAGTGTGAGAGAGAGTGTGTATGTGTGTGAGAGAGTGTGTATGTGTGTGAGAGAGAGAGTGTGTATGTGAGAGAGAGATACAGAGAGCGTGTGAGAGAGAGAGTGTGTATGTGTGTGAGAGAGAGAGATAGAGAGAGCGTGTGTGAGAGAGTGTGTGTGTGTGTGTGAGAGAGATAGAGAGAGCGTGTGTGAGAAAGAGAGAGTGTGTGTGTGTGTGTGTGAGAGAGAGTGTGTGTGAGAGAGCGAGAGAGAGTGTGTGTGAGAGATAGAGTGTGTGTGAGAGATAGAGTGTGAGAGATAGAGAGAGTGTGTGTATGTGTGAGAGATAGAGAGAGTGTGTGTGAGAGAGATAGAGTGTGTGAGTGAGAGAGAGAGAGAGTGTGTGTGTGTGTGAGAGAGTGTATGTGTGTGAGAGAGAGAGAGAGTGTGTATGTGAGAGAGAGATAGAGAGAGTGTGTGAGAGAGAGTGTGTATGTGTGTGAGAGAGAGATAGAGAGAGCGTGTGTGAGAGAGAGTGTGTGTGTGTGTGTGAGAGAGATAGAGAGAGCGTGTGTGAGAAAGAGAGTGTGTGTGAGAGAGCGAGAGTGTGTGTGAGAGATAGAGAGAGTGTGAGAGATAGAGAGAGTGTGAGAGATAGAGAGAGTGTGTGTGAGAGAGCTAGAGAGAGTGTGTGTATGTGTGTGAGAGAGCTAGAGAGTGTGTGTATGTGTGTGAGAGAGAGATAGAGTGTGTGAGAGAGAGATAGAGTGTGTGAGTGAGAGAGAGAGAGAGAGATAGAGAGAGTGTGTGTGTGTGAGCGAGAGTGTGTGTGAGAGAGAGAGAGTGTGTGAGAGAGAGAGAGAGAGAAAGAGAGCGAGTCAAACCAAAAATTATTCAGACACCAGATATTTTTTTACTAGTGGGTGCAGGTTCATTTAGTTAATTTATGTAAGTGAGGATAGCAAAATAAAGTAAACTGTGATATTATACCCAAACATTCTTCACACAGTGGACTATCAGTAAAACTGATAAACATTTGGGACCAAAATTTGATTTGACCTGAGCATTTTTTGTTACATACCTTTCTATCAAAGTTATCTGACATCATCAAGATGAATTTGCTCTGACACGGTTTAACTCTTGAGTTCTTCTCATATGTTATTACCATTTTCTAAACTATAGCGAATAAGCTGTTATAATGTGAGAAATGAAGGTGTCTGAATAAATTGGTTTGACTGTAGGTTGAGTTAAGACTTAAATTCATGCAGTGTGGTTATTGTCGAGAGGACACAGGTTAAATAGAATAGGAGTGACATGAGCAGACCGTTCAGTGTAAGTTAACAGATAAAAAACTAAAAAAGAGCTTTACAGTAATCGAGGAGATGTGATGAATGCATAATGATTCAGCATCTTTTGGGCTGACGAAGGAACGGAGTTTGGCATGTGGTGAAGTTGAAGAAATGCAGCTTTGGAGAGTTAACTAATATAAGCATATAAGCGTCTAGGTTTAGTGACGAGTCAAGAATGACACCTAAGTTTTTGACTCTGGCTGATGGAATAATTGATGTAGCTTCAAGGTCAAATCTAGGGGCGTTAGTTATGTTTTTGTTGCAGGTGGGGGACCGACAAGTAAGGTTTCAGTTTGTCAAGTTCAAACTGAGAGAATTGGAGTTTAACTCGTAGATGCAGTCGGATGAACAGAGCAATGCAGTGTATATCTGAATATCGTCGACATAGCAGTGGTACTGAAAACCATGGCGGTGAATAATTGTCCGAAGGGCATGATGAAAATAATAAATAGTGGTCCTAGGACTGAGCCCTGTGGCACACCCTGTTTGAGAGGGACAGAGGGAGATTTATAGTTATGCATGGTGATGTAGTTGTCTGTCAAATAGGAGGAAAACTAGGATAACGCAGCTCCTGAGAGGCACATGAGTAATAGCTTATGACAGACATATCAAAAGCTGAGCTGAGATCGAGTAATAAGAGTATGTAAAGATTGCCTGGGTCACCAGAAAGGAGGAGTTTGTTTATAACCCTTACTAGAGCAGTTTCAGTACAGTGTTGTGAGCAAAACCTGACTGAAATATATCAAAATGATCGTTGAGAGCCAGAAGTGACTGCAGTTGAGTGGCGACAACCGTTTCTATGATTTTTGCAACATACGGTAGATTGGATGATAATTAGCGTAGCCAGTTGGGTCCAGATTTGGCTTTTTAAGAATAGGAGTAACAGCAGCAGTTTTGAGTGAAACTGGAACAGTGGCAGAGATAAGAGACATTTACAAGATGTGAAATTGAAGCAGAAATGACAGAGGTTCAGTGTTTCAAAAGGAATGTTGGTGCAGGGTCAACCAGGCATGAAGAATTGGATTTCTGTATTATTTCACTAATTATCCCATTTAATCCCTCAATAGTGACCGTAAAATAGGTTTTCATTTATAAAGCTCTAAAAACCTTACTGACTGGTGTTTTAGTGACTTCCTGCAAATATGGAAACAATAAAGGGTCTCAATTAAATGTGCGCAGTTTCAGATGATTAGTGCAAATTGTCACATGACCAGATCAGTTTATTTCCTGTTTCCACCTTGAGATGATGATAACTGCATCAAAGCTCCAAAAACAAAAGGCTAGTAAAGTATGTTAAAGATATGACAAAGATTTTTGGTCCACATGATATTTAGGGTGTCTAGTATTAATATATGAATTCACAGTTTTATTGCGTGTGGTCATAGAGTGAGTAAACATGTTGACGGTCACAATAGTGACCGCTGGGATCACAGTGAATTTAGAAATACAATATAAATCCAGATGCAGTTGTCAGTGAAAATTACAATAAAATGTTGCAATGACAAAATATTGCACTAAATTAAAAATTCAAATGTTACAAAAAATTTACAATGATGTTGTAATACTCGTAGCATTAATAGAAAAATGTGATGTTATATTTTACAAAAATTAACAATTTTGAAATGCATTGTTGCATAAGGTTTTTTTATGCATAATAGTAACCCTAGAATGTGATCAAACCGTTTAAAATAGCTGGGCTAAGATATATAACCATTTTTATGACTGCAGAAATATGTTATTTCAGTACACATTATCCCACGAACATAAAACACAATTTTTCACACACTTTTCCAAAACAAATTCTAAAAATAATTACTGATTATTTCAAAGGGTTGCTTATGACACATCATTTGGATATTCTCATGTCTGGGAAAAATTTGGGATTAAATGGGTTAAATTGGGGTTAGTCAAGGAGAAGTTTGGATAGGCCGAGCTTGCTCACAAGTGGTCAGTTCAGCACCAAATGTCCCACCATAAAGCATCCAGCTTACCCTAAAAATGGTCTAAAAAAAGAACAGCACAAGTCATCAGATTCTCGTTGACAGGTGAAGGACATGCAGGAGGAGCACAGCGAGCTGATGACGCTCAGCTCCAGCGTGGAGAGCGAGGAGAGTCCGCTGGCGTATCTGGAGACGGTGCATCAGCTGAGGGAGCGTGTGAACGCTCTGATCCAGACGCCGCTGCCCGAGGTCCCCAGCCTTCACGTGGCTCCGCGAGCAGAGCGCTTCTTCCAGGAGCACTGGTCTGACGTGACCATTAGAGGTCTGAGAGATGCTCCTGTTCCTCAAATCTCATGCCATACGCTCAGCTGCTCGACGGCCGGCGCTCAGACCGCTGATGGAGCTCGGCTCCGGCGTCTTCCTTCACCTCCAGCAGTCGTGATGATAATACTCCTCATGCTGGTCCTCACAGCACTGTGTTTACATTCAGTGTGTGGAAGCGCTGCTCTCTTTCACGCAGTGGAAAACGTTTCAAGTGAACTCACCCAGCCGCTTCATGAGATGGGGACGTTCTTCTGCTGTCTGCTACAGAACATCAGCACCAAATTAAACGCGTTTATTTCTAGTTTTGGAGAAAACACCTACCAGCATCTGCTCAGCTTTCTCAAAACACTGCACTAGTGTTCAATGCTGGAGATGATCCCTGTGAAACACGAGCTCAATGCATTTCTGGGTCAGACGGGTTTGTTTGTACAAACCATTCACACACGTGTGTTCTGCTCATTCAATAATGAGGCCAATTATGTACAAACACTGAAGTTCATCTTTGATAATGCTCATCATTTACAGAGGGCCTGACATGTCTGTGCTACTGTAGCATTCACGTACATATGCTAACATTGTGCACAAAAACATCATTGGATAAGGAAAAAGTATTGCACGTGAGTGCTTTGAAAACATCTGTTATATAAAACCATTTATAGACAAAGCATTATGAAGCTTTGTGACGCAGTCGCAGTCTGATCTAATACAGTTAGCATCATTTTTAATCAACGGTTGCACTGTGAACGTTGCATTAAATTGCGCATGGATTACAAAACACTCATGTAATCGTCATCAGGACTCATGTCTCGACCCGTTTAACATCTGCTCTTCAGACAACCAGTGTTTTTCAGGGTAACACTTTATTTGATAGTCCACTTTAGACATTCTACTAACAGTAAGTAACTACATGTCAACTAGCAGTCATTAGACTATTAGTAGACTTAACATCTAACACTATTTTGATGCGTCCACAACATACTGACTATAAGAAACTTTGCAAGTATATGTCAACTTATTCTACTAACCCTAAACCATCCCTACTGAGAGTTAGAAGACATGTAGTTGCTTATAGTTAGTAGAATGTCTAAAGTGGACTATCAAAATAAAGTGTAACCTTTTCAGTTCATAAAAATGTTTTTGTTTATATTAAATCATGTGGTTTATAAAACAGTCTGTTACTAAAATATTATGAGTAAAGGCTCGTTCACACCATGCATGATAACTATAAAGATATAGATCTAAAAATCGATCTCAATATTAAAGAATAGTGCACACCACAGCTATAACAATAAAGGCACAGAGAAACAATATCATTGGAATCACTTCCAGAATGATATTTTCCAGCTGATGAACGATACAAACTTTGACAGCCAATCAGAATCCATCCTGCTATAACGAGCTGGAGAATTTAAAGCGACAGACGCACGTGCGCTTAGAATAAACAGACGATATAGTCCGCTGGTGTAGATGCTAATATCATTATCTTAATAGTTATCATTCTTGGTGTGAACAGTTGCAGTACAAATAAACTACATTACCCATGATGCCATCTTCCCACCGCTCCACAGATGGCACTGTAGCCATTGACTGCGTCTAAAATTGCATACACTCTTGAGTAGGTAATATCTGAAGAAATAATTGCATCGCGACCATGAAGAGAGTATGTTCTATATAGTACGATTATCTGGATGTACTACATTCGTCCATAGTATGCACACTTCAGAATCACACTGGAAGTAGCAGGTCATCGAAATACTTTGTCTGCTCTTTTATGAGTACTGTGAATTCAGACAGACTATATAGTATGGAAATATGTGATTTCAGATGCAGCCATTGTGCTTGTAGATATATGGACCACACGGACTAGATGAGATG
>CM049857.1:30842822-30865322 GCA_027422415.1 Schizothorax lantsangensis | reverse complement strand
ACTCATCCTCAAGTAGATCCAAACCTGTATGAATGTGTTTGTTCTGAACACAAAGGAAGATATTCTGAAGAATGAGGGAAACAGAGCAGTGTTTGTTTTTCTCTACTATGGAAGTCAATGGTGTCCCAAAACAACCTAATTACAAACGTTCTTCAAAATATCTTCCTTTGTGTTCAGAACAAACACATTCATACAGGTTTGGATCTACTTGAGGCTGAGTAAATGATGACAGAATTTTCATTTTTGGGTGAACTGTCCCTTTAAGGGAACTTAATGATTGAGCTGCATGATTATACATTATAGCACACAATATACTGTTAGCTAAACAATGCACCAGAAAAATCCCTGGGAATATACAGTCAGTATTGTCTGTTTCCAGATGTGACGGTCTGTGACGCAGTACCTCTTTCTCCCAGTGTCTGATCTTGTTGTGGCACTCAGCGATAGCCGTGTCGATGTGCTCCACCTTCAGCCGCACGCTCAGAGACTCCTTCTGCAGCACGTGCTCCCGCTCCTGCAGAGCCTTGATCTCCTGCAGCACTCCTCGATGCTGCTCCTGAACCTCCGGCAGAGCTTCCTACACAAACACACACTCAGAAATCAGCACCGAGCGTCTGTTCACCGAGAGAGAGAGAGAGAGAGGACGAGACGGAAGCACCTCAGCCTGCTGGTACGTCTGCATGATCTCTCCCGCCTGCTCCTCCAGCTTCTTCAGCTGCTCCGTCAGCTCCTCCATCAGCTTCTCGTTCTCACACATCTCCGTCTCCAGCTGAGCCACGCTGTCCTCGGACTTCTTCAGATTGCTGCCACGTCAGAGGATAACATGCACTTTAGAAACCAGCCGAGTGGCTCTGTACAACGCTCAGCTCCTGATGCATCCCACAGGATCAACAGATTCACACGAAGACAGAACTTGTCCTCATGAAGTGGTTAAAAAGCTTGCGCAGATTGAAATGCATGTCTTTGATCAGCTGTTTTAATGTAGAGAAATGGTTTAAGGTTTAGCATAGGGCTGTGCAATTAATCAAAAAACAGTTTCGAATACGATTTCGGCCTCCAACGATTATGAAAATACAATAATCGAGATAAAACGATTATTGCGCCCCATTCCGCTCCTCCATAAAAGCCCATTCACATGCAAATCATGTAACGTGACTCTTGCAAAATGGGATGTGCTTGATTTATTCAAGTGTATTAGATTTATTAATGTTTGTAAAAGCGCTAAAGAGAGCTTGTGTTGCTCCTCGGGAGGATTTCTGTGATGCGCTCAGAGACGGAGCACAACACAGATTATAAAGTCATGTTTTAGCACCTAAACGCATTCAAAAATGTGTTAAAATGCAGCATTTAGTGATTATTCACATAAACCCTCATTGGTTAAGTAATAAATGAACGTAAAGAGTTGAGAATGAAAATACATGCGTAACAGCAAATTGGATCCGTGCGGCTCTTAAAGTGACAGCGCGCTATTTTCCTGCTCCAACTGTGTGCTTAATATTAATCAAACAACAAAAGACAAAATCACTCACTGCTCTCGACTGAAGGACTTTTGTAGCTTCAATAAGAAACAAAGAAAGTTTAATTCTTAGTGAAAACTACGCTGTTGCTTTACATTAGATTATTTGCTATTAACTGAATACTTGAGACTTGCATAAAGAACCTTAAAGCACAGTTTCATTTGTATCTTTTTATTCTATTGCATTTGTCCTTTGCTTTTTTATTACTAACAATTTAATCATTTTCAATAATTGAGGACTTTTTTCAGTTACTCTAATACTCTACTGTGGTGTTGAGAATTGTGAAATTTCACTGGTCTCTAAAATATAGATGTCATAGCAACCTTATTTACAGAAAATATATATTTAATATATATCACTATATACTATATATTATTATAAATCACTCATATAAAGTTTTGGTCATATGGCGTATTCATAATCGTGCTAAATGATCATGATTACAATACTGACCAAAATAATCGTGATTATGATTTTTGCCATAATCGAGCAGCCCTAGTTTAGCATGTCATTGCTTTTTTTTGGGGTTTTAGAATATATATATATATTTTTTTGCATCACATACAGTAGGTGTATATATCTATACCTTTGTAAATAGACATCAAATAACAAAATACACTGCAAAAAATGCTTTTCTTACTAAGATTTTTTTATCTCGTTTTCAGCCAAAATATCTAAAAATTCCTAAACCAAGTAAAAATTGTCTTGTTTTCAGAAAAAAGTCAAAATTAAGTGAGTTTTTGCTTCGAACAAGCAAAATATTCTGCCAATGGGGTAAACAAAATATTCTCATTTCAAACAGAAACAAGATTATTTTGCTTGTTTCAAGCAAAAACACGTCATTTGGACTTTTTTCTGAAAACAACGATTTTTTACTTCTTGATTTAAGAATTTTTAGATATTTGGGCTGAAAACGAGACAAACAAGCATGTTTTGCAGTGTGCATTACTGGTAATGTAAACACTATATCATTGGAGAAAGGCACTCGGTTCCTTTGAAGGGAACAAAAGCTAAACTTGTGTGTGACACATATAGAGTATAGTATGCAGTGCTGCTTTAAAGCGCTTTTCAGTGGTCTCATATTTATTGGAAGGCCTTACAAACAACTGTATTATGTCCAGTTGGTGCAACTGACCCTGGACTTTAAAGTGGAATCACTTTTTTAGACCCGACAGTGTCTGAAGTTGAAAGAAACAACCGTATCAGTATTGTCTGTTGTGATTACTGACCGTCCAGCCGTCTTGATGGCCACCTGTGCTTTGGTGATGGCTGAGGAGCACTCGTCCAGCTGTGTGTTGATCTGGTCCAGTTTGTCCTGCTGGGCCTTCAGCTTATGGCTGTTGATGTCCACGATGAGCGTGTGCAGCCTCTTCACCTCCGCCTCCACCTTTCCTGCTTTAGTGGACGCTGCCTCAAAGTCTGCATGAAAAACATACAACTATTACAACATCAAGAGACGCACTGATCGACCGACCAACACATTTAGTGTCCAATGTTGAGTAGACCCCGATGTTCATCTAAATATCTTCTGTTTTCAGAAGTCACGCAGATACATTAGCAGTCAAAAGTGTTTGAGCAAAGATTTTTAATGTTTTTTAAAGAAGAAAGAAGTCTCTTCTGCTCACCAAGCCTGCATTTATTTGATCCAAAGTACAGCAGTGAAAATATTGGTCAACGAACCTTTTTTCTGTGACTAAGACGAGCTAAAACTAATGTCTGATGATAAAAACTATGACGAAATTTATGCCGCGTCTTCGTTAACAAGACGAGACGGGACTAGAATGTTATTTGAGGACTACCGGACATTCAAAATACATCCTATAGACTAAATTACTGTCTTGTTTTCCTAAATGTGCGTCTCTGTCATTGGATGAGGGGCGTTTGCGTTGCTTAGTATGGCAGCCGCAGCGGACAGATAGGCTAGCAAAACATGAACTAGCGATCTGAAACGATGGCCTCAGCACCCGAAGTGTTAGGGACTGAGTGACCAGATGTCCCGTTTTTCCTGGGAGTCACAATTCGCTGTCGATTAACTTAAAGTTAGTGAAGGAGGGATAGACGGAATCACGCTGATATAAGTGCTCTCTCTCTCTCTCGCGCACGCTCCACTTCTTCAGTTCTCAGCGCTCAGTGATCAAATACACACACAGCAGTCCACATGTCTATCGTGTACAGTATCTCACGTAAATACAGTCGGTTATGGCTGAAGTGAACGTAAACAGGTGAAAAATGAACGTGTGTCAGTATTACATGCATACCTTCCGTCTTAAAGGGACAGCGTTCCTAATTAGCTGTCATCAATGTTAACCAACAAAAGATGTTAAATAAATGTATACTTAAGTAAACCTACTGTATCTGAAATATATCTCTACCAAAAAATGAATTCATTCCAAATTCAATCCTTGATTCAAATTTCTCATAAGCTTAATTGATTTGGTCTAAAGAGAGAAGAATTGATGACTATTTTTGTTTGAATACTACATATAAAATAGCTAACAAAATAAATGTTGGTGACTGCAGTTTGACTAAAAGTTGACAAATACAATGACTTTTTATCGACTAAAACGATGAAAGACTCAAATGACTAAAATGTGACTAAGACTATTAAGCATTTTCGTCTCAAGATAAAGACTAAATAAAAAATGCCTGCCAAAATTAACACAGTGCAGAAAAAAATATATATACATATTTTTACTGTTTAAAATAACTGTTTTCTATTTGAATATATGTGATATGTTTCCTGTGATTTCAAAGCTGAAATCAAGAGATGATAAAGACGTTTATAATGATACAAAAGATTTCTATTTCAGATAAAAGCTGTTCTTCTGAACTTTATATTCGTCAAAGAAACCTGAAAAAATTCTACTCTACTTAATACATTTTTCTTGAGCAGCAAATCATCATATTAGAATGATTTCTGAAGATCACGTGACACTGAAGACTGGAGTAATAATGCTAAAAATTCAGCTTTGAAATCAGAGGAATAAATTACATTTTAAAATACATTCAAATATAAATCAGTTATTTTAAATAGTAAAAATATTACTGCTTTTGCTGTATTTTGGATCAAATAAATGCAGGCTTGGTGAACACAAGAGACGTCTTTAATAAACATTAAAAATCTTTTGACTGCTAGTGTATGACAGTGACTGATGAGCCGACGCTGTACAAACACCTTTCCTGTAGACCTCCAGGCTCTTCTCCATCTGCTTCTGCTTGGCTTTATCAGGAGCAGCGGAGATGACGTTGACCTCCAGATCTTTGATCTGAGGCTTGAGGTGAAGCTCCTGCTCGGTCAGGCTCTGTAACACACATCAGGGGTTAACAGACGGCAGGGCTCACACGTTCTGATGTTCAGCTGAGGTTTGTCTGACCTGGATGCTGGCGGTGTATTTCTCCAGTGTATTCTTCATGTCTCTCAGCTCACGCCGGGCTTTGTGCACCTTCTCCTCCAGCTGATGTTTCCTCTGCTGCCAGTCCTGCAGCTGCGTCAGCTCTTTGTTCAAATCGCTCTCCATCTTATCCAGCTGCGCACAATCACACATCTTCAGCTAGTGATGCTCTCAAAGCGTTTACAAAAAACACAATTAAAAGTTTTCTTTGTGTCGAAATCCGGATCTCGCCATCAGTTTTTATTAAGAGACAACGCTTATGACGAGTGTAGCCATGCCCGTGCCTTTCAATGTGAATATGTGTGTGTGTACAGTATGTATGTATGTATGTAGCCTATATGTGTGTGTTTGTGTATAAACGTGTGTGTGTGTGTGTGTATGTACAGTATGTATGTAGCCTGCCTGATGTGTGTGTGTGTGTGTGATAAGTACCGTGTGTGTATGTGTGTGTGTATGCCTATATGTGTGTGTTTGTGTATAAATGTGTGTGTGTGTGTGTGCGTGTGTGTGGTGTAGTGTGTGTGTGTTTGTGTAGTGTGTGTGTGTGTGTGTGTGTGTGTGTATGTAGTAGTATGTGTGTTGTGTGTGCGTGTGTGTGTGTGTACTGTGTGTGTATGTGTGTGTGTAGTAATGTGTGTGTATAAGTGTATGTGTAGCTATATGTGTGTTATGTGTGTATAAACGTGTGTGTGTGTGTGTATGTACAGTATGTATGTAGCCTATATGTGTGTTTGTGTGTATAAACGTGTGTGTGTGAGTGTGTACAGTATGTATGTAGCCTATATGTGTGTTTGTGTGTATAAACGTGTGTGTGTGTGTGTGTGAGTGTATGTACAGTATGTATGTAGCCTATATGTGTGTTTGTGTATAAACGTGTGTATGCATGCATGTATGTATGTAGCCTATATGTGTGTTTGTGTGTATAAACGTGTGTGTGTGTGCGTGAGTGTATGTACAGTATGTATGTAGCCTATATGTGTGTGTGTGTGTATAAACGTGTGTGTGTGTGTATGTACAGTATGTATGTAGCCTATATGTGTGTTTGTGTGTATAAACGTGTGTGTGTGTGTGTGTGTGTGAGTGTATGTACAGTATGTATGTAGCCTATATGTGTGTATAAACGTGTGTGTGTGTATGTACAGTATGTAGCCTATATGTGTGTATTGTGTGTATAAACGTGTGTGTGTGTATGTACATAGTATGTATGTAGCCTATATGTGTGTGTTTGTGTGTATAAACGTGAGTGTGTGTATGTACAGTATGTATGTATGTAGCCTATATGTGTGTGTTTGTGTATAAACGTGTGTGTGTGCGTGCGTGTATGTACAGTATGTATGTAGCCTATATGTGTGTGTTCGTGTATAAACGCGTGTGTGTGTGCGTGCGTGCGTGTATGTACAGTATGTATGTATGTAGCCTATATGTGTGTGTGTGTGCATGAGTGTGTGTATGTACAGTATGTATGTAGCCTATATGTGTGTGTTTGTGTGTATAAACGTGTGTGTGTGTGTGTGCATGAGTGTGTGTATGTACAGTATGTATGCATGTAGCCTATATGTGTGTGTTTGTGTATAAACGTGTGTGTGTGTGTGTGTGTGTGTGTGTGCATGAGTGAGTGTATGTACAGTATGTATGTAGCCTATATGTGTGTTTGTGTGTATAAACGTGTGTGTGTGTGTCTGTCTGTTCTGTTAATTGAATGCAATTTCAGTTATTCATATAATTATTTACAGGTGAAAAATATGAATGTATTTTTTGAATGCATGACATTTGAATGTATTTTGCTTGAAAATGCACTACTTTGATAAAAATGCTTCTTTCTCAGTTTTTTGTCCAAAATGTATTTCTGATGAAACCTATGTGCATTCAAGTGGTGATACAACATGAACACATGAAGATAGAATAAAATAGTTTTTAATTAAAAGCAGATTTTTATTTTGATATATAATGTGTTCATATATATTCATAGCAGAAAATATTCTGAGGGCCGTCAAATTTCGGTGAAAATCATTAAAAATGCTGGCGGTGGCTGGCAACTTTTTTTTTAAAAACGCTGGCGAGGAAAGAGTTAATAATGGATCACAATGGAAAAATAATCAGTCGAATAACAACAGTCTTGCAAAAATAAAAATGGCACATAATACAGTTTTAAAAGTGCCATTGAAACACGTCCTGCTGTGCTCCACTGAAGAAGAGCCACACATGATGACGAGTTATCATCTGATCTGACCTGCTCCTGAGTGACCTCAGCGCTGACCGAGGAGCCCATCCGGCCCTTCATCACTCGTCCTCCTCCTCCAGTCATGGTACCTGAGGGTGAACACGAGAGCGAGCTCGTTACCGTCATCCAGACAAACACGTGTAGAGTCACATGACTCCACAACACACAATACAGTCAGAAATAGGACTCTTCACTACAACCTGCCAAAATAAAATTGGGTTTAACTTGAAGAAATTATAACAGAAATATTGGTAACACTTTACAATAAGGTTCATTAGTTAACCAACTAATAATGAACTGCACTTATACAGCGTTTATTAATAATTTCAACATTTACTAATACATTATTAAAATCTTGTTAACATTAGTTAATGCACTGTGAACTAACAATCTGTATTTTTATTAACTAACGTTAGCGAAGATTAGTAAATACAGTAACTAATGTATCGCTCATGGTTAGTTTATGTTAGTTAATATATTAACTAATGAACCTTATTGTAAAGTGTTACCGAAATATTACTAATTGCACAGTAAAATATACTTAAAACAACAACAATAATAATAATACCACAACATTTTAATTTAATTGCTTTTTAAAATAATTTCATATTTTATGCCTTCAATTAATTAACATTGTTTCTGATTATGAATTTGTATTAAATCCAAAAATATTAAAACAGACAACACAGAATTGATGAAAAATAAGCATTTCATAAGGCCCCTTTATTGAAGAAATTACTAAATTATTCAATTGTTAACCTTTTATTAATTAAATTAATTAGACAATCCACAAAAAAAGAAAACTGGAACAAATATTTAAACTGTATTTTTTGTTAAACTTTTCATAAATTGTTGTAAGACTCATGAATTTTGATTACTAATATTTAATCTTACCATTAAACGTAATCCAGAAAAACTGAATTAGTGAGAAAAAAAAAATCATAGGGCCCCAGAATGTAATTTGCTAATTCATTTTTTATTAATTGTTGAATTAGATGTTATTTTTGATTACTTATATGTGATGCGATATGGGAAGACGTTTTCAGGAAATTCGAAAAATAGGTCGAATGTCATTTTTTGGGTCATGAAATTATTATTCTATAACAGCTTGTCTATCATCTCTGAAAATATCTTGGCAAGATTCACTTGTTTAGTGCAGAAAAACAGCGATTTATTGCAGCAAGCAGAAAAGACCATCTTTCTCTTATGAAAAAAACACTTAACCTATTAAAATAAACCACGTAACATAAGATAAAAGTGCATCAATGCACATTTCCCACCAGTCCTGTGTAAACTACAGCAAGTTTATTTATTAATTTATTAATTTTAATATTGTGAGATGGTCTGAAGTAGCTGATCTTGCTCAATCTGGGTGATCTCAGAGCCTAAAACCATGGTATAATGGACTATTTGTCATCCAGAGATGAAGGATGGGATGACGTTACTAAAGAGACGTCAGTATATGCACAGGTGTGCTACGCTGGCTTTTCTGAGGTGCACTATTGGTGCTAGCTAAACAAACAAGTGAAGTTCAGAGACTACGCCCATCATGATAAACAACAGAAAACAGTCCTCTTCAGGGTAACGTTAGTCTGTTTGTGTAATGATGCAGTATAGCGCTCATTACAGACAGCTCTCGTTAAACCCGTGAAGAGAAACCAGTCTCACTTTAAAGAAACACTCCACTTTTTTTGGAAATAGGCTCATTTTATATCTCCCCAAGAGTGAAAAAGTTGCGTTTTACCGTTTTTGAATCCATTCAGACGATGTCTGGGAGCTAAGCTCCTTGATTATTACGCCGGAATGAGAGTATAGTTCCTAGCCATATCAGTCTTAGTACACGATGTAACTACAGAAGAGTCAAGCTTTAAATATGAGAAATATGGAAACTCTTTGGTCATTTTTGAGCGAGATGCTAACGGTGTAATCAGATTCAATTATCTATGCTAAGCTACGCTAAAAGTGCTACCGCCAGACTCGGCTGAATGGATTCAAACACTGTTTAACTCTTGGGGAGATATAAAATGAGCCTATTTCCAAAAAAAGTGTTCCTTTAAACCATTTTTCTCAATTCAATTCCTGAAAATCATGCCAACTTCAGATAGCCATATCTTTCGTTACAGTCAAGCTATGGCTTGAACCCAGCTTTCATATGATATCAAAACCTAAAAAAGGTCAAATTTCACCTCGTGTTTTCCTAGATCGCATCACATATTTAATTTAGCCATTAAAACGTAACCCAGAAAAGCTGAGTTTAGTGAAAGCTAATGATTTAAACAGACCGGCCTGCTCGATGATCTGCCCCTGCAGCGTGACCACCCTCCAGCGCTTGTTCTTCTGGAACGCCACCCGCGTGGCCTGCTCCAGGTCTTTAGCCACCAGCGTGTCCCTCAGGGCGAAGTAGAACGCCGGCCGCACGCTCTCGTCCTTCACACGCACCATGTCAAACAGACGAGGGATGTTCTCCGGAGTGGAGATGGAGCCCATGCTCTGCTGCCACACTTTCATCTGAACAACAGACCCAAACACCATCACCACCAGCTCTTAAATCAGATCTAGCAAGCACCGTCCTTCCCTCACCTTGTCCAGGCCGATGAACGTGGCCACGCCGATGTTCTGGGTCTTCAGGAACGTGACGCATTTCTGCGCCGTGTCAATGGAGTCCACTAAGATATTATCCAGCGAGCCGCAGCTGGAGGAGACGGCGATGTCGTATTTCTCTTCAATTGCTCCCAGATCACCCTGTTGAGACAACGACAGGAACATGAGCCTGTTTATCTACACCGAACGAGTGCTTCTCAGGAGTCGTGAGCGAGGATACACAGATGTATTTTATACAGAAGTGTTTAATCCACTAAACGTGACGCATGTATAATTTCTCCTCCTCCTTCACCAGTATCTGCATCAATACAAACACTCATAAACGTGAGTCTGAAGCATGACGTTATTGTAAATGTGGGTTGTTTTGACTTTAATTTGGACGCATTTTTCAGCAGTTTTAATTACATCTCTTGATTTTAATAGCTTACTGCTTTTAATTTATAAGTGAATGCCTCTTGTATCGGATAGAGAATGACTTTGCCGTCTGTAATTAATTCATTTTGATGTGTTTACAGTATGTTTGTAGTTTATGCCTGCAGGGTTAATATGCAACATTAATATTTCAAACTGTGGTGTAAAATTCTTACTTGCAGAAAATTCATAGTTAAATACCCCAGACCTTTTGCAACCTATTAGTGTAATTTGCTTTAGTAAAAATGTGTTCTTGCAACAGTTTATTAATTATTATTATTATTGTTTACATGTACAAGACACAAACGTATGCCAAATTACAACAACTGTCGTAGGACAGTTGCAGAATAATATCAAATGAAAAAAATAACATTGTAATACTATACAACAAATAAAAAGCAGTTAATAACTGGGAATAATTCATTGTTAACTCTTTCCCCGCCAAACATGTGTTTCTGTGTTATCACTGTTATACACTAGGGGGCGCTATTACACATCTAGAATCACTCGATCAAAAACACAGACGAGGAAGACACAGAAACCAGCGATCTCATATGTAAGCATATGCATATGAAAAATAATGCAATCATCAACACTAACTGGATATAAATGAAAGCTGTCTAATGCTACCGAGTGAAATGTGGCTCCAGAAAGAGTTAAAGGTCTGTGAAGCTTTGAGATACTGATGGAAGACATCTACTGCAGCTTTGCTTTGATAATATTACTGAATATGATCCAGATGCAGTATTTGATTTTCTCAGCTTTTTGCTCAAAATTATGCTTTTTTTTTTTTTTTTTAATGAAACCACATTCAAGTGTATAAAAAAAGCAATGCTTAAAGCTAGAATAAAACAGATTTTTTTGTTTGAAAGTAGAGGATCTGATCTTTATTTTGATGTATTGCATGTTCAGATATTCATACAACAAAATATTCTGGGCGCCATGAAATGTTAGTGAAAATCAGCAAAAACGCTGGCGGTGAAAGAGTTAATAACTGGATAAATGTGGTATTTTGCGGAGGTTGAAAGTATTCCGATATAAATAATTATCTCTAATGTTGAAGAATCCCGACGTGCAAGCTAAACCCAGCAGTGTAGAGTCATCATTAATTGACGAGGCTTTGAAGTGACGCTAAAGTGAGCGAGGATTTATCATTTCACTTGATTCAGTTCCTCCGTCCTCGCGTCCTGAAGGCTGGAGCTAAGACGCACAAGACCTGAGAAGCACCCAGAGACTCTCGAGCCGAGGTGACGTACCAGCCGTCCCAGGATGCCCGGGATCTTCCCCGAGCGCTTCTGCTGCATGAGGGCATCCAGCACTTTGCTGCGGCTGCGGTTGGTGGACAGAGAGCTCTTGGCTTCAGCCACCTTCTGTCTCATGTCTCCAACCTGCAGCCGCTTCTGCTGGTCCTGCTGCGAGATCTGCTCCAGCTCCTGCTCGTCCTGCAGCACAAACACACATCTCACAGCCAAAGACACATACACTATTGCCAAAAGTATTGGCGCCCCCTTCTAATGAACAGGTTTGACTACTTTAGTAATTTCTATGAGTACAAATCTTAATGTTAAAGCATATAATGATATTCTAGGAAATTGTGTGCTTCTAATATTATAGCAACAGTTTGGACTCTTTTCTATTCTAACATGACAATGTCTCTGTGTATAAGACAAGGTTCAAAAAGAAAATGATTGATTGAGTCAGTGTGGAAGAACTTGACTGGTCTGCATAAAACCAAGTCCTAATCCCAGTTTAACACCTCTGGTGTGACTGTAAATGCAGACCTTGAGACAAAAACTCATCACCAAACACCAATGACTTGTACATATGGGTTCAGTCATTTTAGACACTTACAAAACTGTTGCTACAGAGATGAAATACAATTTTTAAATACATGAATTATGTTCCCATAGATTTGGAAGTGCATCTGTTCTAAAGAAGGGGGTGCCAATACTTTTGTCTATATAGTGTACATCCACCAGCCGTGTTCTCCTAGGGTTCGGTCAAGGACTTTACACAAATATGATAATCATACACCGCCCTTCAAGAGTTCGGGATCAGCATGAGTCTCTTCTGCTCATCAAGGCTGTATTTATTTGATTCAAAATTACAGAAAAAAACAGTAATATTGTGAAATATTATTGCACTTTATAGTATTGATTTCAAGATCCTTCAGAAATCATTCTAATATGCAGATTTATACATCAACATATAGCAATGATTAGTATATCAATATATCAGTGTTGAAACTGTTGTGGAACATGTGATACTTTTTTCTTTGATTCATTGATGAATAAAGTTAAAAAGAAGAGCAGTATTTCTTCAAAATAGAAACATTTTCTAACAATATAAGTCTTTAATATCACTTTCATCACCTTGCTGAATACAAGTAATTTCCTAAAAAAAATAAATCAAATAATTTACTGACCTCAAACTTTTGAATAAGTGAATATTATATATTTGTATTTATTATATAATTTTGAATAAACACGGTTCTTTTTGAGGTTTAAAAGAATCCTGAAAAAGTATCACAGGTCCAAAAAAATATTAAGCAGCAATAACTGTTTCCAACATTGATAATAAATCAGTATATTATTATGATTTCTGAAGATCATGTGACACTGAAGACTGGAGTAATAATGCTGAAAATACAGCTTTGATCACAGAAATAAATTACAGTTTAAAGTATATTAAAATAGAAAACTGTTATTTTAAATTGCAATAATATTTCACAAAATTACATTTTTTTTCCCCTGTATTTTTGATCAAATAAATGCAGCCTTGATGAGCAGAAGAAACGTCTTAAAAACCGTACTGATCCCAAACGAGCAGCATCTTCACACAGACCTTCTTGAGCTGCTCCTCACAGCGAGGGATCTTGGCGCTGAGGTCTTTGATGGCGGCTCTCCTCTCTCTCAGCGTGTCCACGGCCTCCTGCAGAGCGGTTTTGGCCTGGTTGAGCTGGCTCACAGCCGTGTTGTGCTGACTCAGGTAGATATCCAGCTCTGACTGAGCCACGTCCATCCGTGAGCGCGTCTGGTTCACAGTCTTACTCAGCTCCAGCAGCTCCTGCTCTCTCTTCTGCAGAAGAACACACACAAGCAGCAAAGACTGAGCAGGTGCTATATACAGAAAAACACCCCTCAAAATTGCATTGATAAGAGTCACATTTTGTTATTACCAGTGTTGGGCAGTAACTAGTTACTTAGTCACTGTAATATTACTTTTGGCAGTAACTAGTAGTGAAACTAAGATTTCAGTAATAATATTACAGTTACTATCCATAAAACAGCTTAGTTATTTTTGATGCCTCGACCCGCTGATTTAAAATCCAACAATCAAATAATTCCTAGATTTATGTTCATAATTTTCACGACTCATGCATGTGATGAGGTGCAGCAGGCGAGCTCGGAATATGGAAAATATTACATTCAGCAGATATAAATATTGCATTATATTGATTTTATCAAGAAAAAAGATGATCTGAACACTGTTGTGTGTTACTTTACTCTGCATTACATCCCTCTGATCAGCATTATATTACTATAATTAAACATATTTTTGGAAAATTAAACCGTTTCTTACAAACTTATGTGATTTGATAAAATACATGAAATATAATCATATATGTGTAACAGAGAAATTACAATTAGCTTCAAGCTACACATGATAATTAATGAGATTAATACAACACTAATACTTGAATGTCAATTAATTATTGAGTGTTTGTAATAACTAATAATACAGAAATATGTTATTAGTAACATTTATGTGGAAGATACACAGTTACAACTTCTGTGTGGCGTGAAGAAACAATGTAACTAATTACTGTTGACAGAAAGTAACAATATTACTTTTGAAAGGAGTAACTAGTAATGAGTAATATATTACATTCTTTGAGTAACGAGCACAAGACTGGTTATTACACTCAGAACATATACCGATACGATACAAAAGTGTAAATAAAAAGTTTACAAACATATTTTAGTTCTCTTATTCCACAACAAACGGTTTAAATTTAACCTAATTCAGAACACAACAGGAATTAAGAAACAAAATTATAAATTACAGAGATTCATTAAACATTTATTACACACAGAAAGCCAAAACTAATTTATTTAAAGTAGTTACGCACCAAAAAAAAAAAATCCATAAATACACATAAAATAAAATAAATAACCAAAACAAAACAAAACTTGCTGTTCCATAGATAAACATGTCAGCTGTGACACTAACGCTGTATTAACAATATCAATGATTCTTACATCTCAAGATCAATCTTTCAGTCTGAGCTGTTTTCTGTTGATGAACTTTATTCTTTATATTTGTACTAAACCCGTTATCTACATTATTTACAGTGCTTGAATACAACCACCGGTTAAATGTTTATATTTCAAAAACAAACTGGACTAGTGTTAAGGGTTTGTACAACTCGGCTTTTAAGTGTTGATGAAATCTGATTCATTGCATCCTGCATTTTTGGTTTTGATCCAGAATTTTAATTTTGATGCATTACCAATTTAAAGTGAAATGAGCAGCGTGTGGGAAATGTGCTATACTCACGTGCCTCTTGCATCCAGCACAAATTAAATTAATGCTTTGGTATTAATGGCATTCAGACGATAGAGCTGGCGTCAGACATGATCTCACCTCTTTATCCTCCTGCAGGCCGCTGGTCTCCTCCTTCAGGCTCTCCATCACCTGAGCCAGCTTCTGCTCCTCCACCAGCCTCTTCTTCTCCAGCTCCTCCTTCCGAGCAGACGCCTCCGTGATGATCTTGTCACTGCTGGCGGGAACGCTCCTCACCTCCTCCAGCTGCACAGAACACAAGCGCTCAGTCGAGAGGCTACAGAGCTGCTCAGCATCTGGAGATCAGGACGCCTCACCTTCTCCTTGTCTTTCGGAAGCTGTTTCTGCAGTTTCTTGGCTTTGCTCTTGGTGTGTTTGAGCTTCTCGCGCACCTCCACGTCCTGCAGGTCCAGCTGGGTGAACTTCTCCTTCTGGCTCTCTATGAACTTGGTCAGCTTGGTCAGTTTCCTTTTGAGGAAAAACAAGCACAACACCCTTCAACTATGAGACCGCTATCAAAACATGACTGTCTGAGCAGCAGATGCCACTTAGGGTTGGGCGACGTCTACAAAATTGGCATCGGACGATGTCTACAGTGAAACATCGCGATGGGCGATGACATGGGGGGGTGTTTGGGGTCCCGCATGATCGCGAATCTCGAAAGAGAAACTAAAAAGCGATTCAAAAGCAGTTTCAATGCCAGGCATAATAGCGGCTCCCTGATGCCCGCAATTATATACAATACAGCAGGGGCGTAACCACCATAGACATTGAGGGGGACAAGTCCCCCCCAATAATTAGAAATTGCCAAATGTCCCCCCCAATATTTGAAATTCTTGCACTGATCTGCTGTCCTCCATTACGCAGCGCTCAGTAATGCTCTGCCTCAGCGGGCTAACAGCGCTCGTCAATGTCAACATAACTGAACTGACCAATCAAATCAAAGTAGGCGGGGTTTAGCGTTCACAGACGCTGAGAGCGCCGCGAAGATTGAAAACATCGAAAGAGAGCGAGGTAAGATGGAAGCGGCAAATCATTTAATGTTTAGTCAACTGTTTTAGGAAAGAAATGTTAAATGACCGACAGTTATATTCAGTGAAGCAGCTACTCGACTTTCTCAAATATGCCCATTTTGAGAGAGAGGTGAAATGTGCATGTGTTAATTATCTGCATCTGTTTGTCCCCTGAAGGGGGTCACGATGTCAGCTCAACATCACAATGTCTATCAGCCATCGGCTGTCGTCTATCGGCCCAACCCTAATGCATTATTCATGTTTTTAGACAGATGAAAGGTCTCTCTCACTTCTCCACGCCCTTCAGCTCCTCGTTCTTGTTCTTCATTTCTTCTGTCAGCTGGCTGCTTTTGTCACTCAGCTCCTTCGTGTCCTCCTGAATCTGCTGTTTCTCAGCTTCTTTGGCTGACGCACGCTTCTGTAGATCCTGCCTGCAGACACACAAACGTCACTCTGAATTAATGCTGGGCGATAAATCCATAACGATAATTATCGTGCGATATAAATGTCCTGGATAAACGATAACAAGAGTTCGATATAATGTTTATGAGGCAAGGGCGGAATGAAAAAGCGCTAGTCATTTGAAGCGCGGCGCTAGCTTCACTAGAACAGATGCGATCACTCGCTGATGAGTCTCGGTCAGGTGACACCGAACAGTGCTGTGAGATCCAGCGTGAAGCGCTTGAGTTCAGCGAGGAACACAAATAACTCTGTTTACAGCCAGATGATACAGCGCTGACAAACAATAGACTTTTTAATCTACAAATCGCCATCATTTACCATAGATTTACTGTAGTAGCACTAACTGCACCGTGGTATTGTGTCGAATTGTATTATATTATTAATGTAGACATGTATTAAATGTATTGAAGGAGGAAATGTAATATAATTACAGTATTTTTTGTGATTAAGCTATAGCGTTTATACTAGATGTATTTAGACTACTGTTTCTGTACAAATCCCTAAAACAGTTATATTTTTACCATGGTATTGAGGTGCTATATTTGTGATTATACTGATCTAAATGTATGCTACTATGGAAGTAGAACTTCTTAAAATTAAATTTAGGATTAATCAGAATAATTAAATTTCACCATATAAAAGTGAGATTGCTATAATTTGTTTTTACAGATATTACCGATTTTGATAATGAACATAAATCTACATCTGCATCCTAACTCAAGCTACCATCAAATGTGTATTTCTAAGAGAATTTTTTTATATTATTAATATTATCAGGCAACACAAACCTGTTTCTTGATTTTGAAACAATATTACTCATTAGAACTAATATTTTTTTCCTATTAAGATATTTATTTTGTTAAGGAAAAATTACTGGAAGAGTGTAAATAAGTGTTTGTCATGCTCTGACCATAAAGAATGGTTTAAAACCATAATTAACCGTCTGGTTTTTACAACTTTCACATTGGAGCAAAAATCTGCCTTTAAACTTGAAAGAAATACAAATTTGACATTTATCGTGATGATTATTGATATCGACTGATATGAAAAAAATTGTGATAATTGTTTGGCCATATCGCCCTGAATAACCAAGCCTTCCACATCTCTGATGAAGCAACACCACAGTGCCATTACGGAGGAGCTAACTCACTGCACACAGTATGAAATCATTGAAGAAATCAAATCAACAGCACACTCATTGTGAACCTGTTACTAATCAAATGAAATCAGTTTCTTTACACCGAGTCGTTCAGGAACGAGTCTCTCTGCTGAATCATTCACTGACAGTGAGAGATGCTTTCCAGAAGCACCGGGGTGTGCGATATTGACAAAGATATCTCGATATTTTCTGGGATTAGACGATATTTAGCCGAGTGTGTTATTGTGCAGGTATCTTAAGGACTGATGTGGACAGCTGACTCAAAGTTTTTGATATTCTTCATATTCTGTGTGCTGGTCAGTTCACACCAATAAGTTTAAACTGAGTTTTACATTTTATGGGCATGTTTACCTTTACCTTTATAAAGCCATTTTTTCTAAAAGTGTCCATTATCTTGAGTCAAATTCTTACATTTAATCAGCGAATTAGAATAATAAGACATTTGGGCTGTTACCAAGCTAATGAAATCAAGGCAGAAGCTGCATCTGATGTGGCATTTAAATATATAAACACTGTTTAGTGCAAGACATGAATGCATTTATCCTGCAATTACAAATGCATAAATAATGTTTCGATTTATTAAACATAAAACGTTGAATACTGATATCTGAAATGATTTAAAACGTGAAAAAAATCTTAAACAAAAATTCGAAATGTGAAATTAAAACCTCCAGTAGGTGGCAGTGAGTCACTGTTAATAAGTGAGTCGCTGCGAATGAACCGAATCATTTAAACAATTGATTCATTCAGGAACGAATCACTGTCATGTTGTTCAGAGACACTAAACAGTGCTGTAGCTGTGTTTGGGATTATTTCTGTTGGTGAAATAAGAGCAAAAAAAAATGCAAACATACATGCATTTATGTATGTATGTGTTTTGAATGTTTTTTTGCAAAAATACTCTATAATGTCAAATCGTACATCATTAAAACAACAATTACGATATTATCGCAGACCCCTAATCAAAACACACCCGTAGATCTTTGGTAATATGCTCAATGCTCCTGGTTCAGTATGAATACTCTCTAGAGCACATGTGATCAACACATCTGACTGCATGTATACACTAAGCATTTATCAAATCTGAACTGAAGCTGTGTGTCAGTCGGAGTTGTGCGCATGTGTCTTACACGTAGAACTGACAGAGCAGGTTCCTCTTCTTAAAGACGTCGTTCTCTAAGGTGAGGAACTCCACAGCTTTATTATTCTCTCCCTCCAGAGCGTTCTTCTCCTTCTCCACCAGCTTCACTCGATTCAGCTGCACACAAACATTACAACTGACAGTTCACCAACCACAGCAAAATCACAGTTTATCTACAGGGTGATTAGATATGAACATTAGTGGTCAGAATCAATCAGTGCAGCTGTATCATACTGGCTGCTGTTAATCAAAATGATCTTCCTGATCTTTCTAATACTATGATGATCCTCAGCGAGGTCCAGTCTCAGCACAGAGGAACCCAGGGTTCAATCTCACCAGCCTATCCACTAAATCTTGCTTCATGAAACCGTTTTCAGGCTTGAAAACTAAAATAGACACCAAATAAGTTCACTAAGTTTTCTAAAACTAAATTTGGATTAAAGGAGGGATGCACGATATTATCGGAATCGGCCGATAATGGCTTTAAATGTAAATATCGGCCTGATATGAAACATTATGCCGATAAGAGGAATACATTAACTCACATGTGCTCAGGGTGTGCTAGTGATTAGATCAGCAGTGTGTGGCTCATTCTTGAAGCACAGTTTGGTCTGAATAGCCTCTTTCACACAGAGATCCCGGAAAATACACGGGTAATGTGTTCCGGGAATCATCCCAGGATCGTTTGATTTTGGTTCATTCACACTGCCTGTGATTTTCCGGAATCTGTGCGTGCGTTTACACACAACCCGTAAAGACACGTGACATTTCACGTGACGTGTATAATGCGCCACGCACCATTTCACTAAACTGAACTATTTCAGCGCTGATAGTGAGGAGCTCCCTGATCGCTGCTTCATTACAGTTTACATATTTTTCGTCGTGTGAACGTTGATCTGCCTTCAAAACACCCGGTAAAACAGTCAAACGATAAAGTGCGTCATCACTACGGCACACCCTTTACGGCATTGATCCGGCTTTTGTTCACACATCGCTCGTTCCGGGACTGAACCCGGCAATGTTACTAGGTCCCCAACCCGGGATCAATCCCGGAATTAATCCCGGGACGTGTTTGTGTTCACACAGAAGGCACGCCGGCAATTTTCTGGGACCAACGTGCAGTGTGAAAGGGGCTAATGATGATTAGATTCACTGTTTTGGATCGCTGTATTTAATCTGTGAAGCAGTACAGAATGTGTTGGGTGTGTGATAGAGTGAACAGTAATAGCTCCTCCGGGTCAGTGAGGAGTTTAATCTGTAGGGGGCGCTGTTGGCCTACTTATAATAAAATGAAAGCAAAATACACATAATATTTAGACTGTTTCTGATTAAATAAAGCAGTAATTGATGTCATAAAATCATGAGTATGTTTTGACTTAAACATCAGAATCTATAGCTTACATGAAAAAAACAAAAACAAAAAAAATCACAAATATGACACTTAAATATTTTTATATATTGATTTATATATATATTCCTCTGTCTGATTGCCTCTTCAAGATGAATCGCTTTATGATTCCCCAATTGTAAGTCGCTTTGGATAAAAGCGTCTGCAAAATGACTAAATGTAAATTTATTCAGTAATGTTATTATTTTTAAACAAATTATGAGCTCTAAAAGATTTTCACAACTTTTACAACTCTTTTGCTTTAGACCATCTACAAATGTTAAATCTTAAAATAATATGTTAGTTACCACTGCATCGTTCTGGAAAAAAAAATGCAGGGATTAATATAGTTTATTTATAGTTATTTTCAAATTTTCAATGTACTGTCATTATAAAATAACTTTGTTTAATTCTAACAAATAAGTTCGTTAAAAACGAACCAAAATTGAAAATAATTAGCTTAAAATTTCTGCACAGGAGAGACTTGGTGTGGTTTCCAAACAATAGGAAATATATCGGTCAAAATGAGTTAGAAAATATCGGCATATCGTCGACTGGGAGAGAGTGTGGTCTAATCTCAGCTTAACATCTAAAAATCTGGATCATCGTCTTATTCACTACAAAGTCATTCATAGAGCATACATAACTCCTTACAAAAGATTTAAAATTAAACTACAGTCAAATTTGAACTGCCATATATGTAACACTACATCATCAGGCACTTTTCTGCATATGTTTTGGGAATGTCCTGTCGTCATCAGTCTCTGGACACATGTAAACCTGGTTTTGTCATCATTACTGAGAATTGATTGGTCTGTTAACCCAAGTTTGTGTCTTCTTAATGATGATTCTGGTTTTACAGCTGTGAAGAAGACAATAATCCAGAACTGGTTTACACCACACATGTGTAGAAAAACATATTGGATCCGTAGCCTCCTGCAAATAGTGACGTGTGAATGTACAACGGCGAACAGGCCTTCTACCATTGATGCTTGGCAGTGTTTTATGATGGATATACGTGATTGTATAAAGGAGTGACTTTTGTGTTCTTGTTGTCCTTCCCTCTCCCCCTCCCTTTTGATTGGACCTTGAGATGTTGAGTATGTGTCTGTTGTTTTGTTTTGTTATATTTTGGATGTTATGTTGTGTTATGTGTGAAAAAAATGAAATAAAAAACTGTTGATAACAAAAAAAAAAGAAAATCTGCATATCAGCAAATATCGTGCATCCCTAGATTAAAGCGTTTAAAAACTCTCAAGAGCATCAACAGAACAAAACCATTTTCTCAGAGGAGTAGAACTACTGCAATACAATCAAATGTTTGACAGACAGTGAGATCTGATGATAGTGTCTTGTGTCCTGCATCATGAGTAATTCACTTATTTTTAGAGTCAAGGTAAATAAGGTAAATCTACTGTGAGATCCTCGCCTGTGTGAAGCAGCTCAGTTTGTACAAGATGTAGTTGTAGTTCATGCATCTTTTCTGCAAAGATATTTAACATGTTGACAGCTTCATGTGTGCTGCACTTGGAATATAACTTTCTTTAACTAGAGGGTTAATAACGAAAAAGTTATTTGGATCATGTTGTAGTTACATTTTCAAGCTGACTAGTTAAAAATCGAGATTTTAATTGTTTCCGTATCGCCCAGCCCTCCTGCTCATGAAGGTTAATGCTGCATCAGGGTCTGATGGTGGCACGTTCAGTCAGGTATTGTACCTTCTCTCCGCGCTGCTCGTTCAGGAGCTCCACCCGCCGGCACAGCACATCGATGGGCTCTTTGAGACGGCAGGAGCCGATGATGTCCTCCAGGTACTCCAGCATGCCCTCATCGTGCTCCGACTGTCCTTTGGGCTTCATCATGGCAATCTGCTCCACCTCGCCCTGACAATGACACGACAGCACTTACACACACCTCTCATCTCCACACAGATTTAATCAGGGCTGAGCAGTGAGATGTTCAACAGTCACTACATGTCACCTGCTAAAGATTCTGCTATTCTGTTGTGAAAAAAAACAAACGGAGTAATGCAAAATAAAAAATAGATATAAATTGTTTTCTTTTAACCGTGCACAAACCATTATTGCACTGCAATTAACCATTAACCAGTATTTCCCATTAATTACCTAAACTGTGACAACCCAACATAGTGCATATGAAAATTAGTGCTGGGCAATGATTAAATCGCATCCAAAATATAAGTTTGTTTATATAATATGTGTGTGTACTGTGTATATTTATTATGTACATATAAATATACACACATACAGTATATATTTTGAAAATATTTACATGTATATCAGTGCTTCCCATACATAAGCTTTACCTGGGTGGCCTGCCATTTAAAATAAAATGATCCTAAACTAAGTACGGCGCGTGTTTCTGTGCCGCGCGCTCAGTGAACACATTTAATGTGAGTATTATGACACAAGTGAGGTACAAAGCTTGTTTATAAGAGAAATAACTGGTTAGCAGCAAATGTTACATCATGACCATGCTTTTGTATTCATGCCGTTTGATACATTTAAAGCCATACACGACTTTGTGTTCTGTTTTGCCGGTTGGTCACGAATTTACACAAACTTAATCATATTTATTTTTTCTTTTCCCAAATCCTCACCGTCTGACTC
>CM049857.1:30827822-30835322 GCA_027422415.1 Schizothorax lantsangensis | reverse complement strand
CCAAACCTGGCTATTAACAGTGAATTGTGTTCAGTGTGAACAACCAGCAGGAGGATGAATTACAGTGTGAATGTACCATGCAATTCTACTGCATGTTCAATGACTTTGTAATGTTTAACTTTGAATCTCATAATAAATGCATTATTCACAGAGCTCAGTAATGTGTTACATATGGAAAAAGTTAGATATGAGATTGTGGGTAAACCAAAGAGATTCGTACAGATTTGGAAGGTGACCAATGATAACTGAATTTAACCTTTTTCTTTAAGTGGGGTGGTTAATTTGATAAAATAGCAGTGTGTAACAATTATGTATTTCCATAATTGGGTATTTATTGGTATAAGATGTTCCTTTTTTTTTATGACTATATGTATATGTAGAGACGGCTGTATGTGCTTTTGTATAGGTACACGAGTATGATTGATGTATTTTTATGGGGGTGTATATGTATATTATATGTGGGTACATTGATTACAATGACATTATTACAGTTGTACATTTTTCATAATTTTTTTTTTATTATTATTTTCCCTTTGATTTGCTGGCATGGGGGTTGGGGATTGTTCTCTGGAATGTGAAAAGCTTAAAATAAAATATATAAAAAATAATAATAAATGCATTATTTGTGCAACTGATGTTTGAGACAGGGTTATTGCTGATAACTAAAGCCATAAAAAAAACTCTTCCATTACTTAAATTAACACAAATAAATTTCAATTATTTCAGCTAGTTCCTAAGGCAATTTGTTTACTAAAACTAAAATATTAACAAAAACTAATAGTATGTAAATGATACTAATAGTATAGTAATAGCATACTACAGATACTAATAACACTGTATTGAGTTTCATTTGAAGTACTTCCATTGTGGAATATGATTTTATGTGAAGAACTGACTCCACTAAAAACAAAACACTGTTGATTCAAAGACACGGAGCACAAATGAATCAGAAAACTGAGCTCTGAAGCAGAAAGGGCTGCAGATACCTTATGGAAGGGGCCCAGAATCTGCTCTCCGGCGTAGGACTTGAAGTTTCTGTTGACGATGTGTGAGATCATGAGGCGCGGGGCCCCGGGCTCGGAGCTCATGGCGGGAGGCGGCGGAGGAGGGATGCTGGCCAGGATCTCCTCCAGACTACGCTTATCCAGCTCTTCAGCAGACTCGGCCGGAGACGCATCTACAGAGACAACCACAGTCAATCAAAGCACACTTCATCTGATCAAACACGCTGAAGAACTGTGTGCATCTGACTAAACCATGCAAACATGACTGCTCTGCTTGTGTTTCAGGCCAGAGCGAGCACTGCTGCATTCACACTACACCTGTGTCTGTATGCCACGATTAAACTCAGACACGTTCTGTCATTTACTGAATACTGCTTCTGATTCACAAACCTGCATCTGGACAAGTTTTCTAACATAGTTGTGTTTCTGTTAAAACTATGAGAATGACTTGTGTGATCATCACTTAGAGGTTTTAATTATTAACAATTCACCATATGACTTTCTTTACAGCAGAAGAGTATGCACAGCAGTCACAACCACATTACAGCTGTAAAATATCCAGATGGTATTGCATTATCATAGCATGGGATGAAAAAATAAAGGTAACTGACTTTTTCTAGCAAATTGGCTTTTTTCACCCCAAGATATAAACTCAGGGCTCATCTCTTGCAAATCTGAGTTTTCTCAGAATTCAGAGAATTTTCTCTCTTTTTACCCACAATTGCAACTTTAAGCATTGTGAGAAAAAAAAGTTAGCAATTTTTATTTTTTTTTATCCTGTGGTGGAATCAACTATATTGACATGTACTTCTTATGCATATTTGTGTCCCTGGAGCACAAAAGCAGTCATAAGTAACACAGGTATATTTGTAGCAATAGACAACAATACATTGTATGAATGGGTCAAAATTATACATTTCTTCTTTTATGCCAAAAATCATTAGGATATTAAGATCATGTTCCATGAAGATATTGTAAATTTCCTACCGTAAATATATCAAAACTTAATTTTTGATTAGTAATATGCATTGCTAAGACTTCATCTGAACAACTTTAAAGGTGATTTTCTCAATATTTAGATTTTTTTGCACCCTCAGATTCCAGATTTACAAATATTGTCCGATCATAACAAACCATACATCAATGGAAAGATTCTTTATTCAGATTTCAGATGATGCATAAATCTCAATTTCACAAAATTGACTGGTTTTGTGGTCCAGGGTCACATATGAAGAAAACTTCAGGTTAAATGAAACTTTATCGACATATAAAAGTTTGTAAAATATCAGATTTTAGTGATGGGTCAGTCAGATGTGAAGAACTGCTGCTCCTGAACCCTGTTGGTCATTCCTGCGGTTTAGTCGAGTGAATATTAAGTTCCATTAACAGCAGGATAACTGACTTCACTACACAAAAGAGCCGTGTCGGGATGAGAAGCAAACATCAGCGTGTTTGCAGAGTAATAGCAGTCTGCGGTCTCACCGTGTTCCGCGGCGGCGCGGCGCTCGGGGCTCTGCGGGCGGCGCTCTGCTCCTCGTCGGACTCCGCCGCTCTCTTCGCGGCCGTCGAGCTCTTGGTCTTCGCAGGCATGATCCACGGCAGCTGAAAGCACATTAGCCCGGGTTAGTCTGCCTTTGTTCACGAACACGATGCACAACAAACAAAAACATCACAACAAATCATTGCATACGTGGTTAAAACGTCGTCGCGTCTCATCATAATACAGTGAAGTGTGTCTCTCTCTCTCTCTCTGTGTGTGTGTGTGTTGTGAACTGGCGGCGGGGTTTCACCGCTCACACAAAGGAAAACACACACACAGCTGACAACTACAACACGACAAACCGAGCACACGACGCGACTGACACACGTGTGTGTGTGATGCGGACTGACGTTTGTGCAGCTTTCATACTAAACTAACGAGACTAAATAACACTTGGGACAGTATTAACAAAGAAACAGAGAAAGTTTTTAAACACTTTTGAAATAACATAAATAAGACTTTGTTTTGCCTGCGTATAATTAGTATTTACCGCGAAGAAATGTGTTTGCAAGCGTCCTAATAAATAACACTTGTATTAACAAACAGATTCACTTTAAATTAAATAAGACATAATTAGTATTTACCGCGAAGAAAAAGCGTCGCGTCAGGATATTATTAAGTTACCAAAACGAATGAATCTGCCGTCGTATCAATAAACTCGGCTTAAACGAACTTCGTTCACATTATGGAAATATATCGTCGTTTCTGAACGCCTGATGTGACTGTTAATTATTTAATTTGTTCATTAACGTTAATAAACGGGTGTGTGTGATCTGAGGAACTGTCACTTCACAAACAAATCCGCATAAATGTCATCGTTTACCTTTGATTCGGCTGGTTTCCGTCGATGTTACTCCGATTTATGAGGCGGATTCGCTTATACTGCGCGTTAAGAGAGTAAAATGAGGGTAAATCTGCGCTCTTTACCTCCCTCTACAGAAAACACACTCGTAAATGGCGCGTAAACTGAGAGCACGAACCCGAGTCCGTTGTAGCCGCGCAGTGCTTCATGGGAACGCAGCCGCCCTCCGCGCGTCACGTGACCGGACGGTTTTATTTTTATTTATTTTTTTAGTGACAAAACACTGAAAATGTTCAAAATTCAATTCAAAAGCATTGTATTAAAAAAACTGCATAAATTAAGTAGCTAAAGAAAAACAAGTCAACCCGTTAACAAAGTAAAAACCGTAAAAAAATAAAATAAATAGACAGTTTTTTTTAAGTCAATGAGTACTTCAGTAAATCTGTAATAAATACATAATTGAGAATTAAAACAGAGATTAGATAGATTAAAAAATACACTAAATATTTTTCATAGAACGAGCTCAGACTCGAGGTACATCTCGCGAGAAGTAAGTCTGTAGTTTTGAATGAACTACATCTCGCGAGATGTGGGGCGCAGTTGTCTAATCAGTAGGGTACTGCAAACAGTAAGATAACAAATAAGAAGGAAACTGAGACGTAATGTACGCGACTAGCGTTTACTCAGAAGTGTCCATCATCAAGATAGTCAGCATCCAGACTATTTCATGCTTTCAAAGCGAGTTCGTCAGAACTAGCATGCTAGCACGTCAGTAGCTAACGCGTTTCCGTGGCAACGGCGCCTTCAGTCAGGTAAACATGTCTCTGCTCCTGTCTTCATGCTGCGATATTTATGATATATGATTTCAGAAGAGCATTTCTCTTTATAAACAGGGAAATATCACATTACAAGCATCAGAGGGACGCTGAAGGATGCGGCTGAAAACATCTCTGCTGAAGGAACCCAAACATATCCTTTACATTTAATAATTCCTTTACATTTTCACGTATTTATTAACATATAAAACTGAATATACATTCTGTGTGTGTACATATACGAGCCTGCATACACTTGTAATGAATCATGGTAGTATTGAGATGTTATTTTATTATTTTATTGAGATCTTATTTTTCTGTGAGGATGATTGGAACACATGTGTCGTATTTAGACACAAAAATTATGTTTTTTTTCATAAATGTATAATTAAAACAGCCAAGGGAAACATGCTACCAAATATTAGCACTGTTTCTATGTGTTCCTGCCTCAGCCAATTTGGTCACATTTCTAGAAGACCGTTCATAAATTCATAAAAGAAACAAAATTCATAAACATGATTATAATCATCATAATCATCACAGAAGCATAAGAGTACAAATCATGTACCCGGGTGAAAAAATTACACTTCCATAATGTACTTAAAGTGCTGTTTCACGCACTAATTTTGTACTTAATATACTAAAAATAATTTTTAAGATAAACTTGAGATGATCTAAGTGTGCTCAACTGTGCTATTTTGGGACACCATGAATATATATGAACTAAAATGTGCTTTTAACATACTATCTGTGTATTAAAATATGTATTTAATCAGCACTTGTAGTGCACTTGAGTGTATGAAAGAAGTGTACTACAAGTGACAGCTAAGTACATAATTAGTGCGTGAAAATAGAGCGCTTTAAGTACATTATGGAAGTGTACTTTTTTGACCTGGGTATGTAAAATAATGTATAATAATAATTACTGATACACAGATCTCATCCATGTTACAAATGACAACAAGCATGATAATATCAGAAATGGAACTAATGGGTCAAGATGGCGTAGTCTGGAATAGTATTAAAAAGACTCTTCAGTCCAGAGAGCTGATAATAACATTTACACAACATGCCTATATGTCCATTTTTGTAACGCTCGTACCATCAGAAGGCAAGCACTGGGACAAACACTTCATCAGAACTGTGTCTTTAATGGCATCTGATCGTCTCATCATAATTAGCATCCTCCACATCTCTTCATTTAGTTTCTTACCGTATTGTGCAGAAATGAAGAGGCACGTTGTGTGTCTTTCATGCAGAGAACTCACATGTTTGCATAAGAATAAGACTTCATGACCAAGTGGAAAAGCTCAGTGTTGTTACAGATTAAATATAAAGCAGATAACATTAAATATGTGTGTCTTAAATGTTACACAGAATGTTCACAGAACGTACAAATGTAACATTCTCATAATGTTTGCAAAATGATACAATGTTCCATTAGCATTGCATAACAAAGGAGAAACATTTGTTCAAAACTGGAGGAACATTCAGAAACAATGTTGCCAACTTAGCAACTTTTCAGACTAGCCTAGCGACTTTTTCTTCCGAAAGCACCTAGCAACAAATTTAGCTATTTTTAATATTTATTTGGCAACTTTTAGCAACTTATGATAAGTGAGTCAAATGATAAAAAGCACACATTTACCATCTGAATTACACAAAAAGAAGAAAACCAAAGATACCGAGCACTACACACATCACGCGAATTAAGTTAGCTGCTATTTGCAATTGTTTAATTTAAAGGGATAGTTCACTTTGAAATTAAAATGTGGTATCTATCAGCTTACCCCAAGGGCATCCAAGATGTAGGTGTCTTTTTTTCTTCAGTAGATCCAATTTTGATGTTTTTAGGTCAAACCGTTCTAGTCTGTCAGTCATATAATGGCAGGTATAGGTCACTGTCTCTATAAGAGGGAAAAAGAACATGCACAGAGAAATCCAAATTAAACAATTCCCCATCGTAACTACACATTGATGGCCTAAGACACGAAACGAGCGGTTTGTGTGAGAAAACGAACAGTATTTATATCGTTTTTTACCTCTTGTACACAACCATGTCCAAGTGATCTGAGTGCACACACACATCCGGTGTGTGACGTGTGTGTGCGCGCGCTCTGGCTCACGCTGCATTCACACGGGGCGTCGGCGTCAACGCTTGACGGAGGGCGTGTCTGAAGCGTGGTGCTGACGCAACTTTTCAAACGCCAACGGAGGCGTCAGCCAATCAGATCGCCTCATGCAAATACCCAATCCCGTTCATGCAACACCAGAGAAGTATGTGATTGGTTGTTGTAACTATGACGGTGCGTCAGCACCACGCTTCAGACACGCCCTCCGTCAAGCGTGAGCCAGAGCGCGCGCACACACACGTCACACACACACACACACGTCACACACCGGATGCGTGCGCGCACTCAGATCACTTGGACATGGTTGTGTACAAGAGGTAAAAAACGATATAAATACTGTTCGTTTTCTCACACAAACCGCTCGTTTCGTGTCTTAGGCCATCAATGTGTAGTTACGATGGGGAATTGTTTAATTTGGATTTCTCTGTGCATGTTCTTTTTCCCTCTTATAGAGACAGTGACCTATACCTGCCATTATATGACTGACAGACTAGAACGGTTTGACCTAAAAACATCAAAATTGGATCTACTGAAGAAAAAAAGACACCTACATCTTGGATGCCCTTGGGGTAAGCTGATAGATACCACATTTTAATTTCAAAGTGAACTATCCCTTTAATAATAATAATAATAATAACTGAGTAATTGTTCATTTATGATACACTTATAGTAGCTTGTACCTGCGATTGTTAATACACTGTGAGAAAAATATCTAGAAACATGGAAAAGGTGCTAGTAATTTTCCAGGACATTATGCGTTGTAACCAGAAAACACAAAACACAATGCATAATTAAAAATACATGTAAAAAATCTGTGAAAAATCAATAAGGAAAATTCCTCCATATTAACACAGTAGATTGTGCCTTATTTTTAAAGACTTTTCTTAGTGTGTAGCACACTAACTAACTACTAATACACGTATAATTGCTCAGAATTTGCAGTTTTACTAGCTAATTAAAAAAAACAACTTAAATTGTAATCGTTCAATTATTCAATGTATTTAAAAATAATTTTAAAATTATATTATGCATTTATATTATTTAGCGAACATTACCATGTAGAAATTGCGAGATTTGATGTAGTGACACATCGTGATTACGTCATGACATCACAACGTCGTTAGCAGCTAATCGACCTTCCTGGTAACGAGTCGGCAGCACTGTTGAGAGACGAGGTGTTTGTTTGTTGACCCTTGACCCCTGAGTA
>CM049857.1:30820322-30822822 GCA_027422415.1 Schizothorax lantsangensis | reverse complement strand
CCAGTCATCAGCTGCCAACGAAACACGCCACTGCTTAAACGTGGCCTTCTTCGCCTTCGTGGCTTTTTGAACTTCGTCGGCCCACCACCAGACCTGTTTGTCGATGAATCGTCGTCCTGGCTTAGTCACACTGAGTCACTCTCCTGCCGCGTCAAGAATCGTTTTGGTCACATTTGCCCAGAGTGTTTCAACAGGCTGCGATGTGAGTGTGGAGTGTGGCAGCCAGTTGTGTTCTCTTAGCAGGCAGGTGCCACCATTTGATCTTCTCAGGGCCGGTAAGTCGGGCGTGGGGTCGAAGGCCGAGGTTCAGCCGGAGGTCGAGGGTTAGTAGCCGGTGTTGGGAGGCGATGGTCTCAGATGGAATCACCTGGGCATCCATGACGAGCTTGAAGTCGTGCTGTCGTATAAGCCAATAGTCAATCTGGGTCGAACCTCCGCCACTGGTGTAAGTGGCGAGATGGGAGTCACGTTTCTTAAAAAACGTGTTGGCGACAACCAGATCGTGGGCCTCTGCGCAATCGAGAATTTGGCCGCCCTCTTTATTTCGGATCCCGTAGCCTTGTCCACCGTGTACTTGCTCATACCCATCTCGCGAAGCCCCGGCATGTCCGTTGAGGTCGCCACCAACCAGGAGATGCTCATTTATGGTTATTGATCGAAGGTGATCATCGAACTGGTGCCAGAATTCCTCCTTCTCAGCATCAGTACACCCGATCTGGGGGGCATAGCAGGAGACCACCCTCAAGATCACCGACCCAGTGTCGATCTTAATTGACATGAGACAATCCGAGATGCGGCTGACCTCAACTATGTTGTCGCGCAGCTTTTTACTGATGATGATCGCCACTCCATTTCGGTTGTTTGTTACATAGTAGTTCTCCTATGTCTTTCCATTTTGTTTCTTGCATGCAGGCAATATCGACGCGCCGGGTTCTCAATGCATCGGCCAGTTTGCGGGTTCTTCCAGTAAGCATGCCGATGTTAAGGGTTGCGAGTCGTAGATGTTGGACTAGCTTCTTCAGCCTGCCCCGTCCTTGGGTAGGTAGCCCTTGTCCACTTCTCACGTCGTTCGGGCAGGGACGGTGCACGTCGCTTTTGGGGGACGCCCAAGCATTTGGATCCAAGTGTCGTTGAGGCATTGCATTTTTGATGTGACAGAAAACAGTTTCGATCAGCCGACGTGTCTGTCGCTGACCACCCTCACCATTGGCCCGATCAATAAATTGTCGGTTTCCGGCCGGCACCGCATGGAGGTGTGGTGATGGGATTTTGCCGGCCAGTACAATAATTACTCTAATACAGAATTTTTTTTATTGTCTTTTAGTGGTTTGTTATTCTCATCTAGTATTTTTGAGCAGAGTATGGTGCACTCATGAAAAATAAAGGTTCCTAAAAAGTTTTTTTTTCACAGTGATTTCATGGAAGATCCATTCCTGGTTCCCTAAAGAACCTTTCAGTGATCAGCTCTTGAAAGAACCTTTTTTTGTCCTAGTGTGAAGAACAGTTTATTAATCTAAAGAAGCTTTTTCCACTGTGTAATGGTAAGATTGAGTGGTTGTGAATAGAGGTCGACCGATAGTGGATTTTACCGATACCGATAGCTAGGTTGGACCACACTGGCCGATACCGATTAATCAACCGATAGTTTTTAAAATAGATACTGAACGAAAACTAAAATAGAGCTTTGCTATTTTAAAAAAAGCAGTAACAGTACTGAACCATACTTTGTAAATTAATTCAAATTTAGTATTAATATTAATCATTATATTGATCATTAAAGTTATTTCATAGTTTACTAATGTTAAAAGAAACTTTAAAATTTAAAAATGAAGCCTATTAGTAATAGTAAATGTTGAAATGAAATGAACACTCCAACAAGGAACAATACTTCTACAGCTTTCATTAATATTACAAATGGACTCTTATTAAGTATTATAAAGTGACCCTATTGTGACACACTGTGCAAAAGCGAAGCGCTGCGTCTTGGAGAAGTCACAGGATTTTCTGTCGGCTGTATTTAAATGCAGTCTGGAGTTTCCCTCTCTGTGCAGCGCGCAGTGTCACATGCCAAAACAAACAACACGTGCTGTCAGTGATTTCCGCCTCCAGAGGCTGCTCTCGTACTGTATAATGACAGCAGACCATTCTCAGCCGCTCCAGCAACAGACGCATCACGGAAAACTATCGGCATGGATTTTTGCCGATAACCGATAGTTCCGCAAATCAACTATCGGTGCCTCTAGTTGTGAAAGTATCTTTGTGGAAACATCAGTGCCAGTACAGAAGCTTAATTCGTGAGAGTGTGTGTCGACTGATGTGTGCTGTTGTGTTGTGCAGGTAAACTCCACCTGATGTCTAAATCTGGACGTGTAGAGAAGAGCGTGGAGGCCCATAGAGGAGCCGTGCTTGCCGGACGCTGGAATCATGACGGGACGGCTCTTATCACAGGTCCACTGCTATATACACCCTCAAAAGACTGCATCTGAAGATCTCTATACAA
>CM049857.1:30805322-30807822 GCA_027422415.1 Schizothorax lantsangensis | reverse complement strand
AGCAGGTTTTTTCTCCTACTATTGAAGTCAATGGTGTCCCAAAACAGCCTGATTACAAACTTTCTTCAAAATATCTTCCTTTGTGTTCAGAACAAACACATTCATACAGGTTTGGAACTACTTGAGATAATTTTTGCTTTTGAAGGCATTACAGTGGGATTTTAGTCCATTTACATGCAGTGATATCAGTAAGCAGCTTGATCCAGCTTAGTGGTGGTTGAGGAGAGATCTCCCATTATGACTGTAAAGCGCTTTAGGTGTACAGCAATACACAATAAACGCTATATAAATGCCTCATTCATTCATTCAATCACACCTTTCCATTACTATAAGGCAGTGGCTATTTGCACTAAGTGTAAATAGCATATTTTCTTAGCGATAAATGCTATTTACACAGTTCAAATAGCTATAGATTCTATTTACACTGTTAAAATAGCAGCTATTTATACTACTTAATGCAAATAGTGGCAATTATCTGCGCCTCAGTATTGAAGTATATTCTAAAACAGTATGCAATAATAATGCATTGTGTAAATTATAATTTTAATTCAAATTATTAAATGGATGCTGAATTATTGGTACAATAAAGCCTACCCTACACCTACCCGATACTTTATTTTCAACTTTTTGATTATTTCCTTCATTTTTATTGAAAATAAATGCCTTTCCGATGTGATATGAGATTTGAAAAGGGAGGACTTGGTGTAAATAGACACTCCATTGCTTTGATTATGACACACACATGTTTTGTGGTGTGTATCTGGCACACTGGTCATGTGTGTGTGTGTGTGTGTGTGTGTAGGGACTCCTGTGTACTCCGTGGCGTGGGCTCCGGACTCAGGACGGGTTCTGTACACATCGGGTCGACAGCTGGTGGTCAAGCCGCTGCAGCCCAGCGCTAAAGTCCTGCAGGTACAGCATTACACACATGATCACGACTGACACACACACATCACTGTAGCACCACAACCCAGACTCTGTACAAACTACCACTTCCACACAGTTAAAGGGATAGTTCACCCAAAAATGTAAATGTGATGTTTATCTGCTTACCCCAAGATGTAGGTGACTGTTTCTTCAGTAGAACACAAACGAAGATGTTTAACTCAGTCTCAGTCATATAATGGCAGTCAATGGGACTCACGGCTTTGAGAGACAAAAAAACATACACAGACAAAACCATATTAAACCCTGCGTCTCGTGACGATACATTGAGATCTGAAGACACGAAACGATCGGTCTGTGTAAGAAACTGAACAGTATTTATATCATTATTTACCTCTGATCCACCGCACGGTCCTGAGCGCGTTCACAACATCCGGCGCGTGACGCGTCTTCTTCTTGCTTTACGGCGGATCTCAGACTTATAAGTGCATTACTGCCACCTATCTCTGAAATGGACCATTGACGCTCCTAATTGAGATTGTAGATAGAGTATCAATGGTCCATTTGAGAGATAGGTGGCAGTAATGCACTTATAAGCAAGAAGACGAAGAAGACGCGTCACGCACCGGATGTTGTGAACGCGCTCAGGACCGTGCGGCGGATCAGAGGTAAATAATGATATAAACACTGTTCAGTTTCTTACACAGACCGATCGTTTCGTGTCTTCAGATCTCAATGTATCGTCACGAGACGCAGGGTTTAATTTGGTTTTGTCTATGTATGTTTTTTTGTCTCTCAAAGCCGTGAGTCCCATTGACTGCCATTATATGACTGAGACTGAGTTAAAATTCTTCATTTGTGTTCTACTGAAGAAACAGTCACCTACATCTTGGGGTAACAGATAAACATCACATTTACATTTTTGGGTGAACTGTCCCTTTAAGACTTTAATTCATAGACTGACAATTACTCATCAACATTTACTAGACTTTTTAATTACATTTGCTGTTAACTAGGATAGCATTTTTTACTATTGAATAGCCACTAGAGTTTATTGGGGACGTGTTTGTTTCAGTTTGGTCAGTAAATGTAATTTATGATTATGAAAAATTAAACGAACATTATAAAATGCTCCGTATAGATCATCACACAAAAACATGCATTGTTTTAATTGGCAGGTTAGTTTACATGGTTATAAAAAAATCAATAGAGAACAAGTTTTTATTAGGTTGTCACACAAAGACATCAAAATATGCACCATTCTGCAAATTATAGTTTTTGGTTGTTAATTAAACCTTAAAAAACCCATTATGGAATGTTTTGTGTCCTGTATGTTGTTTTTAAAAGTAAGCTTAAAAAAATAAGACCTCCTGCAACATTCTGGGAACGTTATTTTATGGTGGAATAAAATAAAACCTAGAATGTTATTATTTGGTTTCTAGAAATAACCAAATGCTAGCGTTAGGGGTGTAGTCCTGTCACATGACTCATGTGAGGAGTAACTCATAATACTGATGAGTTTGATGGGATGGCTGGGAATATGCCGCTGTTCCTTTGTTATAGTTGTTATATCACAAAGACCCCTCCCCCACATGACCTTTGACCTCCTGAGCTC
>CM049857.1:30790322-30802822 GCA_027422415.1 Schizothorax lantsangensis | reverse complement strand
ATAAACAGCAACACGACTGAGAGCAAGAGAACCGGTGTTCAGATGTACATATGGGACGCCAAATGCACTGAAAGTGGGACGAAACAGCTACCGAACGAACAGCGCTGATCCATTAAAATACATACGCATCCATAACGTATGCACACAAACATGGTTAAATCGCTAAGCACTATAACAACATCACATTCACAAAGCAGTCTGGAGTGAAATGACTTGCACAGAAATAAACATATTTAGGTAGATTTTAAGGTGCATTACCTTGAAAAATAAAAGTAATCCGCTGCGTCCTCAGCAGCTCAGATGTTGGGATAAAATGAAGACTCTTATGTTCAGTCTTACATCCAAACTAGGGCTGTCAGTCGATTAAAATTCAGAGTCATTGATTCGATTCGTTCAAACGGCTGATTCAGTAAACGACTCACTATATGAATGGGTCTTTGAGTCATTGATTCACTCGATTCGTTCAAAACGTGGATTCATTCAGAAACTAAACACCGCTATTTATAGGTAATACTTTTGTTGGCAAAAATGAGCATAAATAGACAATATTGTGTTTAAAATATTAACATCTTATTTACTGAACTGTTGTATAAAATCACATTTGCATTCGGGACAAACCGAACTGTGTGATATTGCTCTCGCTGCTCATGTGATATCGCTTATCATATGAAATAAATATGAGACAAAAACTCCAATATCTTGATTTTAGTGCATAACTGCATTTATGAAGTTGTTGCCCTGCATCATATTTGTCAACAGTCAACTGTATGTAAGATGACGTACAGGTCTGGGGCGGGGCCAGTGCGTTATTTTTTCATAACTAATTAATTAAGTTAACGTGTTAAACTGACAGCCCTAATCCAAACACAGCACACAGGGATTGCTTACGAGACATTGTTGACGTTACAGCTGCTCGAGCGCAGAGAAAATGCAGAGCTGTCAATCAGCCGCTGTGGGCGGGGCCTAAGCAGTGTGATGTCATATTGCTCAGAGAATCAAACCAGCAGGCGTAGTGAGACTGATTTGGTTTAATAGGGATTAAAAATGATTATTAACTATTGTTGGGTGGTCGTGTTCACACACTGCCAACACACATTTATATCCAAACACCATGTAAAAGTGGGTTTTGCATAATAGGTGCCCTTTAAATCATACATTTACTTGAGATGCAAAATGAAGATATGAAGTCTTGTTTTCTGAGAAATTGAACAAAACTCGTGTCAACATTGGACGAGACTTCATTGGATTTAAAACCAAACCATAGATGGAGAAAGCAGCTACATGCTCAAAAAACATTATGGATATTCATCTATGTATTTTTTACAAGACGTCTTATCTTTCTGGAGGGCCGAGTTTTGTCATTGTAAGTGACATTCACCTGTAATCATGGGTAATCACGCCTCAAACCATCACATTCAGTCTTCTACTGCCGCTTTAACGTGATGAAATCGTGATTAACTTACCAAGATCTACTTAACAGCTCATGTTCATTGCCAGGCTCGTCTTGAGTCGAGTGTCTGAGAGAGTTTCTGTGCTGCAGGTGTGGGACAGCTACGGCCGGCTGCTCTTCTCCAGCTCTGCTCATGATTACCCCGTCACCGCAGTGGCCTGGGCTCCAGACGGAGAGCTCTTCGCCATGGGCTCCTTCCACACGCTCAGACTGTGTGATAAGACCGGGGTAAGACACACACATCTGCTGGAGTTCAGCATCACTGAGAGGCTCTTCTGTTTCACTTCATCTCAAACATGTTTGTTAAAGTCAGAAGGAGATGTAAATTCATCCTAAATGCACACAAACTGCATCTTTATTGATCGTATTGTGAACGACTCATCCATGCACATCCACAGATGATATTTATTTTTTAATTTGAGCCCATAATCTTTACTCAAAATCTCATTACTTGATCTTCTGGTCAAATTTCTCTGGTGACATGTGCCACATTTCTCCATTCATTTAGCTCTTCTGCCCTTTATTAAAGTCGACTGCTCATATTCAGATTGAACCAAGTCCCTGTCTTACTTGAAACTGTCTGTTCCCTTTTAGTCGGTCACGTTCGACGTACGTCGGAACTGACCGACGAATTGGGGATCACTTTGGGAGACCCCAAAGTGTAAGAAAACGAGCCAATGCACATTGGCACGCGATAATTGCAACAGCTGCTCTGCGCTACAGCGCGAGTATTTAATGAGCAGCAGGTGCGTCGCATATTTGTTTTTCGCTTCAGAGCCAAGCACATGTGCTGTTCCTGCGTGTGTGTTTCTTTCTTCTTCGGAAGTGGTGGAAGACGAGCTGCTCGTTTGGGAAGGAGCCACTGTGTGTCTGGTGCGGGTGTGACGGCGCTGACAGCGTTGGTCGCGATCTCACAGGAGAGCAAAAACAGCTGTTCTCACAGCTCGTGGAGAGGGCGCCTTCAACGAGATCGCTGTTTATACAGCTGAGAGTTGCCTCTTCAACGAGTGTGAGTGCTCACGACAGGCTTGCACTATTGTACTGTTGTGCAGCCGCAGCCATTTCCCTGTGCGTTTCAGCATCAGTAGAGAGCAAATTCCTAAAAGAGCACACACGGTTTGACCCTGCGTCTTTTTCAAGATGCCATTCAGACCGTGTGCTACTGGATGCGGTCGCTACCTGGCCCCTGGTGACGGTCATGATTACTGCCTCACGTGTTTGGGCCTCGCACACGCTGAGGTGGCACTCATGGATGGTACATGTTCTCACTGCGGGAACATGACCATCTCAGTGTTAAGGTCGAGACTCCAGTATCTTGAGGAGACTGGAGCCCCTTCGTATATTCCCCGATCTAGTTCTTTTTCTGGGCCAGCTCAGAAGAAGCCTACTTCGGTTAATAACCTAGGTGACCTGAGGGTTACAGTGAGGAATACCCCGCCGAGTCAATCTCCTCGGGCTCCTCACTCCTCCATGACACTGCAACCAGTGGAGCTTCCAAGAGGGCGTGCTGATCCGTCTCGTGCGGTACCAGTCGTCACTTTTGGGGCTCCCCCGGAGGACCAGATGTCGATCGCTGCGTCGGAGGGTAAGCGTATGTCCTCCGGGGATGAAGATTCGGCTGCACTGCCCCCTTCGGGTGTGGCAGCGTTGCCCGAGTCCAACCCAGAGATGCTCGAGTGGAACCCTCCACCATGTATTGAGCCCTCGCGGCTGGACGATTGGTTTCTTGGGGTGGCCCGTGCTGGTTCTCAGCGCTCCGCCCCAGTACCTTTCTTTCCGGAAGTGCATGAGGAAGTGACTAAATCGTGGACGGCACCTTTTTCTGCCCGAAGCCGGTCTGGTCCTTCTTCCTCCCTCACTACCCTCGATGGCGGGGCGGCTAAGGGGTACGTGGAGCTCCCCCCAGTGGAGCGGTCTGTGGCGATGCAACTGTGTCCCAAGACTGCTAACTCTTGGCGAGGTAATCCGCGTCTCCCCTCCCGAGCGTGTAAGTTCTCGTCCTCTCTGGCGGGCAAGGCTTACACAGCTTGTGGAGAAGCCGCTTCCGCCCTGCATGCAATGGCGCTCCTGCAGGTCTACCAGGCCAAAGCGCTCAAGGAACTGCACGAGGGTAGTTCCGACCCAGGGGTTATGCAGGAACTGCGTACAGCGACGGACCTCGCCCTACGGGTGACGAAAGTCACTGCACGCTCCCTGGGTCGGGCGATGTCCACCTTAGTGGTCCAGGAGCGCCACCTGTGGCTGAACCTGGCAGATATGCATGAGCCCGACAAAGTTCGGTTCCTCAACGCCCCTGTCTGTCAGGCCGGCCTCTTCGGCGACGCTGTTGAAAAATTTGCCCAGCAGTTTGCAGTAGCACAGAAGCAGACGGAGAAGATTAAGCACATCCTGCCCCGACGACCAGCTGCTGCCTCCACCCAGTCGTCGGCTGCAGCGCCTCCATCTGCTCGTCGCCGAGGGCGCCCCCCTGCGGCCGCCTCCGCCCCTGCTCAGCCTAAGCAGCAGCCTCCACCTAGGCGGCAGGCGGCCGGCCGCAAGGGGAACGCCCAGCCCATCCAGGCCCCCGCCAAACCAGGCGGCAAGCGTAAGGGTAAGCGGCCCTGAGACGGGCGACCCAGAGGTGGGAGGATCTGCTCTTCGGGAGATGATGTCTGCATCACTCCCTCCCCCGGAGGAGGGCTGGGTGGAGAATATTTTGTTTCCTTTCATTTCTGTTCCGCTGCTGGCTCCTCGGAGTCCAGCGGTACCCACATTTTCAATAAAAGAGCAATTTCCTATATCTCTGGGTCACAAGAGGGCGCGGTTGGCGGTGTGCGACATGTTGCAAACACCTTGCCACCCCCTTCCCCCTCTCTCTTCACCAGCAGTCAGTGGTGTGTGGTTCAAGGACGTCACCAGGCGTTCTCTCACTCCCGCTGCCCCTCCCTGGAACCAGTTAAGTGTTGCGCATCTCACGCAGACTCCACTTCGGGCCGCCTCAGTGCCTCCCGAGTTGAGTCCCTGTGTTCCACCTCGCTGCCCCACCCCGGGTACGTCTGTGGTTCCGTTGGTCCCGTTTGCATGGTGTCTGGGAGCCTGGCTAGCGCTCCCCAGCCCGTCTCGCTGGCTCATCCGCACCATCAGACTCGGCTATGCGATTCAGTTCGCCCGGCGTCCCCCCAAGTTCAGGGGCATCCACTTCACCTCTGTGCGAAGCAGCGATGCCCCTGTCTTACGGAAAGAGATCGAAGTCCTCCTGGTGAAGGACGCGGTCGAGCCGGTCCCTCCAGCCGATATGAAGGCAGGGTTTTACAGCCCCTACTTCATTGTGCCCAAGAAAGGTGGTGGGTTACGGCCAATCTTGGACCTGCGAACCTTGAACCGGGCTCTGCACAAGCTCCCGTTCAAGATGTTAACGCAAAAACACATTTTCGAGTGCATCCGTCCCCGAGATTGGTTTGCAGCGATCGACCTGAAGGACACATACTTTCATGTCTCGATTCTCCCCGACACAGGCCATTCCTACGGTTTGCGTTCGAGGGTCGAGCGTATCAGTACAAGGTCCTACCCTTCGGGCTGTCCCTGTCGCCTCGCGTCTTTACGAAAGTCACGGAGGCAGCCATTGACCCGTTCGCATTCTCAACTATCTCGACGACTGGCTGATCCTGGCTCAGTCTCGTGACCAGTTGTGCGAACACAGGGACATGGTGCTCCGTCACCTCAGCCTGTTGGGACTTCGGGTCAACTGGGAAAAGAGCAAACTCTCCCCTGTGCAGAGGATCTCTTTTCTCGGTATGGAGTTGGACTCGGTCAACCAGACAGCGCGACTCACAGAGGAGCGCGTCCAGTCAGTGTTGAACTGCCTGAATTCGTTCAGAGGCAGGACAGCGGCCCCACTGAAACTTTTTCAGAGGCTCCTGGGGCATATGGCATCCGCAGCCGCAGTAACGCCGCTCGGGTTGCTTCATATGAGGCCGCTTCAGCACTGGCTTCACGGCCGAGTCCCGAGATGGGCGTGGCAGAGCGGCACACACCGGGTGTCCATCAACCCGTACTGTTGCCAAACCTTCAGCCCATGGTCAGACCCTTCGTTTCTACGGGCAGGAGTCCCCCTAGAACAAGTGTCCAGGCATGCTGTGGTTTTCACGGATGCCTCTGCCACGGGCTGGGGGGCCACGTACAACGGGCATGCAGTGTCGGGTCTGTGGACGGGACATCAACTGCATTGGCACATCAACTGCCTCGAGTTGCTAGCGGTACGTCTTGCGCTGGGCCGCCTCAAAGGGCTGCTACATGGCAAGCACGTGCTGATCCGTACGGACAATACTGCGACCGTTGCGTACATCAACCGCCAGGGTGGTCTACGCTCCCGCCGCATGTGGCAACTCGCCCGCCATCTCCTCCTCTGGAGTCAGAAGCATCTGAGGTCGCTTCGAGCCATTCACATCCCTGGCGTGCTCAATCGTGCAGCCGACGAGCTCTCACGACAGCCTGCGCTTCCGGGAGAGTGGCGACTCCATCCCCAGGTGGTCCAGCTGATTTGGGGTCTCTTCGGAGCCGCACAGGTAGACCTGTTTGCCTCTCCGGACTCGACTCATTGCCAGCTGTTTTATTCCCTGACCGAGGGCACTCTCGGCACGGATGCACTGGCGCACAGCTGGCCCCAGGGCCTTCGCAAATATGTATTTCCCCCAGTGAGCCTTCTTGCACAGACCCTGTGCAAAGTCAGGGAAGACGAGGAGCAGGTCCTGTTAGTTGCGCCATACTGGCCCAGCCGGACTTGGTTCTCAGAACTCATGCTCCTCGCGACAGCCCCTCCTTGGCCCATTCCTCTGAGGAAGGACCTGCTTTCTCAGAGACGGGGCACCCTTTGGCACCCGCGTCCAGACCTCTGGAAGCTTCATGTCTGGTCCCTGGACGGGACGCGGAGGTTCTAGGTGACCTACCCCAATCAGTGGTAGACACCATCACTTCCGCTAGAGCCCCCTCTACAAGGTGCCTCTATGCTCTGAAGTGGAACCTGTTCGTTGATTGGTGTTCTTCTCACCGGGAAGACCCCCGAAGATGTCCGGTCAGAGTTGTGCTTTCCTTCCTGCAAGAAGGGTTGGAGCGTAGGCTGTCTCCCTCCACCCTGAAGGTGTATGTTGCCGCAATTGCCGCACATCACGACGCAGTTGATGGTAAGTCTCTTGGTAAGCACGACCTGGCTGTCAGGTTCCTTAGAGGGGCGAGGAGGTTGAACCCTCCTCGTCCTACCTCTGTACCCTCTTGGGACCTGTCTCTGGTGCTCATGGCACTGCAGAGACCTCCCTTTGAACCTTTGCAGTCAGCTGAGTTGAAAATTCTGTCATTAAAGACAGTTCTCCTGACTGCATTGGCTTCCATCAAGAGGGTGGGGGACCTGCAGGCATTTTCGGTCAACGAATCGTGCCTAGAATTCGGGCCGGCCAACTCTCACGTTGTCCTGAGACCCCGGCCTGGATATGTGCCCAAGGTTCCTACCACTCCCTTCAGGGACCAGGTAGTGAGCCTGCAAGCACTGCCCTCGGAGGAGGCAGACCCAGCCCTAGCTTTTCTCTGTCCTGTCCGCGCTCTGCGGCTGTACGTGGACAGAACACAAAGCTTCAGGACCTCAGACCAGCTCTTTGTCTGTTATGGAGGCCAGCAGAAGGGAAAGGCTGTCTCCAAGCAGAGGTTAGCCCACTGGATAGTGGATGCTATTGTCTTGGCGTACCAATCCCAAGACATGCCTTGCCCGTTCGGGTTGCGAGCACACTCAACTAGAGGTGTTGCTTCCTCCTGGGCTCAAGGCACCTCGCTGACAGATATTTTTAGAGCTGCGGGCTGTGCGACACCTAACACGTTCGCTAGATTCTATAGCCTTCGTTTAGAGCCGGTATCTTCCTGTGTACTCGCCCCCAGGGGCCAGTAGTGCGAAGGACCCGTTCTAAGTGTCGGCTTGCAACGGCATTCCCGTTGGCTGGGTTAGGCTGGGTGTCCATATGTGCGGTCCCAGCAGCGACCCCATATGCGTATTCGTCCACGGAAGGCTACCCAGTCCGGCTAGCCCGTGTCTTTCCCTCGACAGAGCCCGCTCTGTCGTCTCTGCTGGTGTTCTTTCCCCCCTAGAACTAGGTTGGAACCACCCCGGAGACTTCCATATGTTGTACTACCCTCTTGGCTAGTCCATATGTGTAACCGCCACAGTTACCTTCCTACGGGCAGGATGTGGCTTCCGTAGCGTCCCCTTCCCTCTAGTGCACGTTTTCCCAGCGTTATCCAATAGTCACACTGAGTGGGTCTTGCGGAACAGCAGTGACTGACCTTCTCTGCTTAGAGCCCTGACTCCCGCTCCGACAAGTTGGGGGCGGTCCAGGAGTCTCAGGCAGAGCGCTGGAAGGGCCAGCGACAGTGGCGTGTTGGTAGATATCCCCAATTCGTCGGTCAGTTCCGACGTACGTCGAACGTGACCGATTGAAAGGGAACGTCTTGGTTACATATGTAACCCTCATTCCCTGAAGGAGGGAACGGAGACGTACGTCCCGTCGCCACAGTCGTTGTACCTCCGCTGTACGGCTGAGTCACTAGCTCGGCTCCTCAGCGGAAAAGCAAATATGCGACCTGCTGCTCATTAAATACTCGCGCTGTAGCGCAGAGCAGCTGTTGCAATTATCGCATGCCAATGTGCATTGGCTCGTTTTCTTACACTCGAAGTAGATTGGTCTCCCAAAGTGATCCCCAATTCGTCGGTCAGTTCTGACGTACGTCTCTGTTCCCTCCTTCAGGGAACGAGGGTTACATACGTAACCGAGACGTTTTACATGTTTTTCAATAATCTGTTTCACTCAGATACATAAGAAAACACGTGTCGCTGCTTCTGTTATACCTTAAACCTCATTAACTTTCATTTTCTGCATGAGGATCATAAGCTTACTGGCACTTTCCACAAAAAAATACAAAAAGTCTAAAAGCTGTTATTATGTTAAGTGTTTTAGTCATTTAAACCTCATTATGTAATATTTATAGGGATTTGTGCCTGTAATGTTTTATGAAATTAAAAGTAATTGTACCTTTCTCATGGTAAGTGCTGTAATCCATGGCTGGACTATTTTAGCTCTGTCCTTTGGGCCAGATGGCCCGTGTGTGTGTGTGTGTGTGTGTGTGTGTGTGTGTGTGTGTGTGTGTGTGTGTGTGAGTGTGTGTGTGTGTGTGTGTGAGTGTGAGTGTGAGTGTGTGTGTGTGTGTGTGTGTGAGTGTGAGTGTGTGTGTGTGAGAGTGTGTGTGTGTGTGTGTGTGTGTGGTGTGTGTGTGTGTGTGTGTGTGAGTGTGAGTGTGTGTGCGTGCGTGTGTGTGTGTGTGTGTGTGAGTGAGCAGACGGGTGAAGGGTTAATGCTGCGAGGGCTTTCGTGCTGTGTCAGCAGTTCACTGCATTAACCCCGTCAGTAAAACACACGAGCACCAGAGCACTTAAACAAACACAGGTTTGCCGTTTCGCAGCTCATTTCAGATACACATCATCACAGATGCAGTGCAGATGTATTTGTCTTAACTCTTTATGAATAACCATTGTGTGCCACATGCTAGACAAATACGCTTGCCTTCAGTGTTTTCATATTTTTATGCTAGTGCAATTGTTAGATTGTCAGATGGACTAAGATCAGCCTTTATTCATTAGACAGATTCTCAAAAGTTGCTCAGGTGCCGTGTGATGTTGTGTGTGATGTTGTGTGTGAGCATGTTGTCGGACACACGCACACACACATTCTCTCACACATACACACACGACACACTGTATTTATGAGTGTGTGCAGCTGCTGTCCAGCGTCTGGACTCTGTCACTCACACTAACCAGTGTAACTCATTCCCTGCAGACGCATGATGCTGCCTGAATGTGTGAGATGAGATTGCCTTCCTCCCCAGTGAAGACAGAATTAACTTTGTCCATTTATTTGACTTTGAGCTTGAAAATTTGTGAGTGTGAACATTTTCGTTAGGGAGAAATATGTGGCCTGTAGCATGAAGCTGTCTGAACAAACTCTGGGTTTCACATTAGGTTTAGACTTTACAAAACCACCCAAATCCAGCCCGGCTTAGATCAGGTTCAGCAGGATCCCTGTAAATGTATTTCAAATGAAGGCTTGGATCAGAACTATCTATGATCTGTGTTTCAACTAGGGCTGTCAATCGATTAAAATATTTAATCGTGATTAATCGCATGATTGTCATGAGTTAACTCGTATTTTTATCTGTTCTATATCTTAAATTAATACTCTTTCAAGTTTTTAATACTCTTATGAGCATGAGCATGGACAAATATGGATGCTTTATGCATATGTATGTTTATTATTAGTGAAACCATAGTTAACATAGAGCATGAAGACTAGACATGTTTCAAAGGTCATAGATGTTTTTCAAAGAACTTGTTCATATCTATTAGACACATGAACAAAAAGAACATAGAAATAGCATGTTCCCATTACTTCTCTTTATATGCACTGAGCAATTTACTGACACAAACCTGTTTACATTTTCACACCCTGAACATGCAAAATGTATATTATTTATTATTTCATTTGTTTGCCTCTTTGTGCACACATACTGTATTTTGATGCAGCTAAATTCTCAATAAAACAGTTTTCATTGATATATATATATTACTGAATGAATGAATGAATGAATATGAAATAGTGACTGAAACACGACTCATTAAGACTACATAACCAGCTCTCCTTTCCAAGATGTTAATCTGCACAAAAATCCTGATTTATTTATAAATTTATAATCGAGCCGTCGTCTGATGAAATCAAATACACATAAGACAGAGACAATAGCTGTGCTTTGATTTTGGCTATACTTGCATGAAAAATTAGAGAAGCAACATATATGTGTCCCTGGAGCACAAAAGCAGTCATAAGTAACACAGGTATATTTGTAGCAATAACCAACAATACATTGTATGGGTCAAAATGATTGATTTTTCTTTTATGCCAAAAATCATTAGGATATTAAGATCATGTTCCATGAAGATATTTTGTAAATTTCCTACTGTAAATATATCAAAACTTAATTTATGATTAGTAATATGCATTGCTAAGAACTTCATTTGAACAACTTTAAAGGTGATTTTCTCAATATTTAGATTTTTTTGCACCCTCAGATTCCAGATTTACAAATATTGTCCTATCATAACAAACCATACATCAATGGAAAGATTATTTATTCAGCTTTCAGATGATGTATAAATCTCAATTTCACAAAGTTGACCCTTATGACTGGTTTTGTGCTCCAGGGTCACATATGTGTTTTAACTGAAAGCGCTGCTCCTCTCCGCCGCTCGAAAGAGGTGTGCGCTGGGAAAACAAGACCTCGCGCTCGTGCCAGTACTGGCGAGTCTCAGAGACAAAATAAGGTTTGTTCAAGAAGCCTTTGTTGGAAAAAGGCGCTAAAGGGGTCTGAAAAGTCGCGAACTACGGGTTAGGCCACGGGTCAAACAGAAAATGCACACTGCATTAATCGCACGCTAATAAAATTAGTGCCGTTAAAATTAATTTGCATTAATGCGTTAACGCGTTAACTTTGACAGCCCTAGTTTCAACATTTAAACTACTAATAGATTTACTTGTTTTTAGACTATAAAACATGCCTAATAGTGCTCATGTGTGCTTTTTTGCACTCCAATATATATTTTATTATTACATGTAAAATTAAGTCAGTAAATTCTGTCTGATTGGATTGCTTTTCCCCATTGGTACACTAACAGATGGAGTATATATTACTGAAGGCTATATCAATCTTTAGTAGAGAAACTAATTAAATTAGGATGTTTAACTGGGGCTGTAAGACAGGTTTAATCTCACAGTACTAAGAAGGCTCCTCTCATCATTATGGCCAGAAACAGTCTAGTTGCACACGAGAGATTATATTTACGCCTGTCACAACCCACCCTCATTTACTGAGAGATTGATAGAGAAACTCCTGACACACACACACACACACACACACACACACACACACACACACTCACACACGCACACTCGCACACACGCACACACACTCACTCACTCACTCCTCACACACACACAGTGGTGTAGTGGTGCCTGGAGAAGTGGGTATACTCTTAATTTATGCCCCCAATTTTTTTTTTAAACGGCCCGGCAAAGGATGAAACAGTGACATGTAAAACTAGTCTTGCATATTTAGTTCACTATTGTAATATTTGCACACTGTCACTTAACTTCTGCTGCTTGAGTAACGATCATTATGAAAATAATATTATCCACAGAAGAGGTGCAGATTTTGCAATAAATTAAAATAAATAAATGAATATATAAATAGACTGCAACTGACATTTTGTCAGAACCTCTAGTAAATTGCATATTTTGTTTAGTTGTCTGTTCAGAATTGTAATCTCTATTTGAAACAAACAAAAAAATCGTGATTCTCAATCATTTCAGAAGTGAGGGGGACAGAAATGTCAAATATAATACATTTTTTGTCTAATTGACAGGTTTTATTACGATTATTATTTATTAATTATTACCTCTTGCTTTTAATTGGCTGAGAAATCAAATACACTGCTTGTGTAATATTATACATAACCAATAATTTATAATATTTTTCCTGTATTTTCCTAATGACAATTTTATGATTTGTTTAGCCTATATATACACACTACATTTTCCCCCCATTTTTTAATCACAGCATAAGGCAGAATATATATTTTATAGCCTAGTAGGCTATCTGTTGCCAAGTGTAATAAATGCTATCAATTAGCATTGCATTATTCAGAATCAAATGCTTTTTTATTACCTGGAGATGACTTGAAAAACACACATAAACCATATTGTCGCAATCATGTGTTTACTGTCTTCACGTTTCTTATTCAGCTTTGCTACAGCGATAGCTGGATTCTTGCACGTCACGACTTGTAAATTAGTAGCTACTTCTATAAGGCCATTTCAGACTTTCTGCGCGAGAGCGCCATCCGGCTTCGAGTAGCCTATAAATGCAACATACACTGTATGAGAGTGTTTACGCCTCGTTCCTGACCGCATCACTATCTTTACTGGAT
>CM049857.1:30722822-30782822 GCA_027422415.1 Schizothorax lantsangensis | reverse complement strand
GCTACTATATAGTAGGTGAAAAACAGTATGTGACAAAAGAAATATGTCAGATTTCACGGTAGAAATTATTTTCAAAATTAGTGTTGTAGTACATTTTGCTTGTGAGTTATTGCAGTGTTTCCCACACATAGACTTTACCTAGGTGGGCCGCCCAGGTATATTAACGGCCGCCCAAGTATATTTGGTGACACATTTTTGTTTTTATTACTATTATTATCTCTTATACTTTTTTTTTTTTTTTAATCCGCCCGAGATAATGAAACCATCCGCGATCGATTAACTAGTTGAAAATCTCCCCTCGCCCGACGCGTTTCGTACTGCTCGTTCTGTGTGCTCAGGAACTGTCCACACTCCTACAGACAATCTCTCTCTCTTTATTTGTATGTGGCGGGCCGCAACAATATCCACCATCAGCTCCCGCATCTCACACACAAGAGCGCGACTTTAGCACAATATTTAGCAACTTTCAGACCCTTTTGGAGGCTTTTTTCCCACAACAGGTACATACTGACAAACCTAGCGACTTTTTTGAAAAAACCTTAGCTATCGTTCATTTGGAAGATGTCTCCAGTACTGTCCCGCGAGCGCTAGCTCTGACTCCCGGCGCAGTGTAGCATCTCTGCGTCTATTCTGTGCAGTGAGCGTCAGAGAAGCAGCGCATTCAGTTGGCCGTAATGCAGCAAAATCACCAATAAATCATTTACAAAACAGCGTTTCCAAGCACCTGTCGCTTACTGACTGTTTGGACTTTTAAATATGAACATAATTAGTCTGTTAATATGCGCATAGTTTGTTACTCAGGCAGTGCGCTGAATGAGACAAAACAATAATACAGCCAAAACCACCGCATGTAGTCCCTTTTTAGTGTAAGTTAGATGTATATTGATTTTATCAGATGATGTCGCGATTAAAAATCAGGATTTAAGGAGTATAGTGAAAGTGATTCCTGGTTAACATGTAGTATTAATGGTTCCTGTTTACTATTTATACTTGTATGACAACAGAAAATATAATGTGAACAACTTTATTGGGCATTGTTGTATTAATTACTGTATGTGACATTTAGAACAGATCTTAAGTGCCAAAACTCGTCTGAATGCAAACTTGACGCAATGACGTCATGAATATGCAAATTAATATGTGACGTCACCTGCCGCCACAAGTCCCACAAAATCCTGTGGGAAACACTATTGATCCGGAAAAGTCGAATCTGTGAATATCTTGCCAACTTTACCGAACTGACTTAGATCTTGGGATTTAAGAATCGATATCGATTCATTCAAATTAAAATTTTTGGTACGATTACGTGCACCGTTACACCCTACATAACTTATATTATAAAACCCTTACAGATAATAAGATTTAAGTATGAATTTAGAAAGAAAACTTGCCTCTTTACTCTCTGCCATCATCCAATTCCAATTCTCCCGGCTTTCTGTCTCGTCAGGAGAAGGCCAACAACAGCCAATCAACAGCCAGTCAGACGACGAGCAGCCAATCAATACAGGATTTGGCTAGCAGCTAATAGCATTTGTTAAGACAACAAGCATACGTTTGGGCCCCGCCCCTGACTGTCAAAACTTCCTGTGTGAAGGGTTCAGCTCGCGCGTGTGTTTAGATCTGCGCTTGCGTGGGGGTTCTGCTCGCGGTTTTGTTATTTTGTGCGCGCAGTACTGTAATTCGCTTGCGCTCTGTGCTAACGCCATAAGCCTTTCTCTGCAAGCTTGTGAAAAAATTAGCATGTCAGATTTCACACCCCTGTGACTTAGAAAGGGAATCTTATTATAATACTACCAGCCCTTAATCTGCACGTTTCCACCCACAACCCCGTCATTGTGTCGTCTTTCATAGGTTCACTCAACGCTGCGTAGCTGACGCAATGGGAAACACCCCCCCTGTGACGATTGTCTGAAGCCCATATATAATCACGCCAATTCATTGGCTGATGGCGCGAGATACCGGCCCTATGTCATACGTGATTGACATAGACCTGCGCTAGCGCCATCTTACCCCTCAGATTTTCCTCTCTTCAGAAGCGTTCGCTTCTCACGGTTTTTCTGGCCCATTTCTCTGCGACGTTTTGGACTTCCTTTTCCACTTCAGTGACTGCATCAGTGGAATATTATTCTCCGAGCGGTGAGTGGAATGGACTTTCGTCTGTGCCAGCCGCCGTGCTCTCGTCTCATCTCGAGTGACGACCAGCACGGTAAGTGCGTCAGATGTATGGGCCTGGCCCATGCACGCGAACTATCTTTGGCATTTCTAACTGCAAGTGCTGCGAGGATTTTACTTTAAAACCCTTGCATGCTAGACTGACTGTTTTTGATCGTGAATCCGCCGTCCTCTCCCGCCGCGTTGCTCCGGAGGCCTCCTCCCTCCGCGAAGCCGCGGCCTGGAGTTCGGTTCCGGAGCTCGAGGCCATGGAGAGTGAGCAGTTTTCACTTTCTCTCCCTCCATCGCCCAAGTGTCACCATGCGGATTCTCCGGTTGAGTTTTTTCGCGGCTGTCCTGCGCCCAGCCCGGAGGCACGGGAAGCCGTTTCCTTCGGGTTGGAGGATATTTTTGTTTACCGCGGCCTCCGACTCCTAGGACTCCTAGTGGCCAGGAGGAGCAGCCTTCCCCAGCCTATACAGAGCTGGTGGACGTTTTGGCGCGTGCCACTGAGAAGTTAAGCTTAGATTGGCCAGACGAACCTCGCGAGTCCCAGTTATCTAAGCTTGAAGAGCGTTTCCTCAGTGTCTCTAGCTCGCGCCCGGTGAGGAGAAAATTGCCTTTCTTTCCTGACCTGCATCACGAGATCTCCAGGTACTGGAAGCAGCCTTTCTCCTCCCGTCTCACTAATGCAGCGGTCGCTGACTTCACCAACCTCGTTGGTTCTGGGGAGCAGGGGTATGCTGCAGTCCCGGTGGTCGAGGACACTCTCGCTGCGCACCTCTCACCGACCTCCGCCCCCTCGTGGATGCAGTGTGGCAGGTTTGGTGGCGACTGAGCGCCACCTATGGTTGAATCTTACGGAGATCAGAGAGAAGGAGAAGGTTTTACTTCCCGATGCCCCGGTCTCCAGCTCTGGCTTATTCGGCAATAATAATTTCCGTTTCAACGGGGTTCTTCTTACTGCAAGTAAACAGCGCCGACGAGGCTTCTGTCCTGCAACAAGAAGTCTCCTCTCTTCTGCTCAAAGGGGCAAAAGAGGAGGTCCCCTCTTCAGACCAAATCCATGGCTTCTTCAGCCGGTACTTTCTAGTGCTGAAGAGGGATGGGGGCCTGCGTCTTATTCTAGATCTACACAGACTGAATTATTCCCTCTACAGAGTGAAATTCAGGATACTGACGCACAAGAGCATTCTTTCCCAAGTCCAAGAGGGGGACTGGATTGTCACTGTAGACTTGAAGGATGCCTACTTCCACATTCAGGCCTGGACAGGCATGCGCTCCAACTCCTCCTTTGGGCACAGGACAAATATTTGTCCCTGAGAGCGTCCATGTCCCAGGGGTCCTGAACCTAGCGGCGGACTTTCTGTCGAGACAGAAACTCAGGTCAGGGTAATGGATGCTGAACCGCCAGACGGTGGCTCAGATTTGGGAGCAATTCGGCACGGCAGAGGTGGACCTCTTTGCATCTCAGTGGTCAACCCAAGGTCCCCTTTGGTTCTCCCTTTCTCACCCTACCTCTCTGGGCATAGATGCGTTAGCACACCCCTGGCTGGACATGAAACTATATGGCCTTCCCAGACGTGGTTCTCGGGGTTGGTCTCCCTTCTGGAAGGAGATCCGTGGGAGATTCCAATCAGGAAAGATCTATTGTGTCAGCTCCAGGGCAGAATTTGGCACCCACGTCCAGAGATCTGGAGGTTGTGGGTATGGCCGATCAGAGGTTGCCCATAGCCTTTGATCTCTCGGATGGAGTCCATGAGACTATTAATAGTGCCAGTGTCCTTTCCACTAGGAGGCTCTATTTCTCCAAAAGGAAGGTTTTTGAATCCTGGTGCTTGGCTCATGCTGTGGACCCAGTCAGCTGCCCAGTTGGTTCAGTGCTGGAGTTCCTGCAAGATACGTTTTCGGCTGGAGCGGCCGCTACCACCTTGAGAGTCTACGTTGCGGCTATTGCTGCTATTGTTGCTCGAAGGGACTCGGACGATGTCCCGTTGGGTAGACATTGTTTGGCTACCTCCTTTATGCATGGGGTTAAGCGCTTGAGGCCAGTTCATCCTCCTAGTTTCCCTTCTTGGGTCCTTTCTGTTGTCCTGAAGGGGCTGATGGAGCCTCCTTTTGAGCCTCTGGAGTCAGCTCCCGAGAGGATTCTGATGCTAAAGGTCTCTCTTTTGCTGGCGTTGGCCTCTTTAAAGCATCTAGGGGACTTGCAGGCTCTTTCTGTCAGCAAGTCCTGCATTGAGTTCGCTCCTGGGCTAGTCAAGGCATTCTTGAGGCCCAGACCTGGTTATGTTCCCAAAGTTCTCTCTACGTCTTTTCGTTCGCAGGTGGCGGTGTTGCAGGCTTTCTCTCCCTCCTCTTCAGGTGAGGACAGTAATCTTCATTGGAGGATATCTGTATGGCGGCAGGTTGGTCCTCTCCCCATACTTTTGTGAGGTTCTATAACCTTGATGTGAACACGGCTCCTGGCTCCCAGGTTCTTTCTGTTTGAGCCAGCTGTGTTTTAGTGCTCTGGTCTGTAATGGGCCAGACTTGGCAGCGTGTTAGCTTGGCGTGTGTGGTATATCGTTCCCATTGCGTCAGCTACGCAGCGTTGAGTGAACATATGAAAGAGAACGTCTCGGGTTACTTACGTAAACCATGTTTTCTGAATAGGGAACGAGACGCTGCGTCCGCTGCCAAGCTCCTCACGCTGTCGACCTGCTTCTTCGACAGGAAAATCTGAGGGGTAAGATGGCGCGAGCGCGGGTCTATGTAAATCACGTAGGGGACACAGCGTCTAGTTCCATATTCAGAGAACATGGGTTACGTAAGTAACCCAAGACGTTTTCTCAAGCGACAACGGTGTAGCAGTTGTAACTCCAGGGCGAAAGTTTGAGCAAAGCATGCTACCTGTTCTGTCTTTGTCTGCACTGACGAGCACTGAACAGTGTTTAGAGTCCCAGCCTCAGAGGAGACAAGAGAGCAGAGGATTTACTGATTTATTTACTGTATATTATGCTGCTGCTACACGGATCTAATACAAACATTCGATTTCTTTTCCAGCTGTTTACCTTCACAGACATAACTAACTGATTTTGTAACCCATGTGTGTTTTTAACATAAACTTGTTAGTATTTCATAGTTTAAGTGCAATAAGACATGAAAGAGAACTTAGTTTACTTACGTTACTCACATGCTGTGTGACAGATGCTTTCTGTGCGCGTGCTTCAAATGTGTGCGCTCAGAAAATCAAATATCACAAGTTTAAACTGATATAGCTTTAAAACGCATGATTTCAGTGCGCTATACATGATAATCAAAACCAGATGTTTTTTTGGCGGAGTATCTGATATACGAGCTGTAAAAGGGGAGCTGCTTTTATAGGAGCTGCTGCTATTCTGGAAAAGGGGGCGGGGAGCAGCAGCTCATTTGCATTTAAAGAGACATGCACGAAAACAGCCTGTTTCTGCTTCCACTCAAAATAGGCATTTTCTAAATGATATAATACATGATCTGTGGGGTATTTTGAGCTGAAACTTCACAGACACATTCTGGGGACACCTGAGACTTACATCTTGTAAAGGGACATAATAGATCTCCTTTAAGTTTAGGTATTGGGTAGGATTAGGGGTGTGCTTTATAAGTAATAAACAGCCAATATGTTAATAATAGGCATGCTAGTAAGCAACTACTTAACACTTTAGTCTTTATACTAAAGTGTTACTCTTATTGCTTACTGAACTGTAAAAAGTCAGTGTCACGTTTGCAGTGGTGTAGATAATGGGGTAACAGCACTCTTGCTGGTGTGATATTACTAAACTATATCATATGATATAAATATAAGAAGGTGATTTTTTTGCCCTCATATGTTAAATATTAGGCTCATATAACTGCATTAATAGACTCCATCATGCAGTCGTCCTGCTTCATGATCATCATCATAAGATGATGGACAGGTCCGGACACGTTATTGAATTGCACCAAATTAGTGTATTAAATCACCAGCCAGTTATAAACTGTGATGTTGGTGATGTTATGTGGCGTATCTCCTCTCATTGTGTCTCTGTTCAGATAGAGGTGGTGTTCGTCGCGCTGGATCAGTGTGGCTCGTCTAATGACAGAAGGATCGCACTGATCGATAAGAACCGTGACCTCTACCTGACCTCTGTGAGAACGCTGGGCCGAGCGCACAGCATCCACAAGATCGGTAAGAGTGCAGTTCAGTCAGGCGTCTGTATTAAAGCCTGGTTCGTCTGAACTGTTCTGTGTGATTCGTCCTTAGGGTCGATGGTTGACACTATGGCCTGGAACGACTCGGCTAACATCTTGTGTGGAATCCAGGACAGCCGCTTCACAGTGTGGTATTACCCTGGTGTGGTGTTTGTGGACAAAGACCTGCTGCCCAAAACCATCTTCACCAAAGACAGCAGGTACACACTCACACCAGCTATAAGAGTAACGGAGGCATGCCGTCTGCACATGTCCTGCGGGTGACGTTTGCTGGGTCATGTGTCCTGCAGTGAGTTCAGTCGTCCTCCTCAGATGGTGAGCTATGAGGGCACTCAGGTGACGGTCAGACGGGTGGACGGCTCTCTGGTGTGCACCGCCGTGTCACCGTACCCCAGCTTACTGCACGAGTACACCGGCAGCGGCCGCTGGGAGGACGCGCTCCGCATCTGCCGCTTCGCCAAGGTCAGTGGATCACACACAGCCTGACGATGCACAGGTCAATCCCTTCAATATCTGACAAAAAATCACACACAGCCAGATGAACTAAGAACATTTCAAAACAAAAACAGATCCTGTAGTCAAATAAATACACTGAAGACACAAAACACCAGACATTTAAACATTTAAGCTGAAATCCAAAGTTTGTTTAAAGATAAACAGTAAACAAAAACAACATAAAATAACATAAAACAGTTCAGGTTGTATGGTCATGGTGCTCAACATAATAACTGACTAAGAATAAATTCTACCCTGTTGAAAAATCCAGTGTGTGAGTGTATGAGTGTGTGTGTGTGTGTGTGTGTGTGTGAGTGTGTGTGTGAGTGTGTGAGTGTGTGCGTGTGTGTGTGTGTTATTTGTGTTGATGTCTGTCTGATGGTTATCATTTCTCCTCGTGTCTCTGTGCTCCTGAGGAGGAGGTATGTTTCTCTGTATCTGTTATTAATCTCTTCCTCTGTGATGTGTGACACCAGTAGAGGGCAGAGGTTAATAACTCCTCCATAGGAACTAGTGCAGGAGGGACTGTGGTTCTGTCACAATAGGTAGAGCCACACCATACTGAAAATAAAACTAAAATAAAATAAACTTCAACATTAAAGGGCAGTGGAATAAAAATACTTACTGGTGACACGTCACAATAAAGTTCAGTTTGTTAACATTAGATATGATTTAGGTTTGATGCACATTTTTAAAGAATGTATTAATCTATGTCAACTTATAAATATACATTTGTTGATAATTAATGTTTGTTTATAATACATTTATGGTAATTTATACAACTTAACATGTTATAAATGTATACATATATGTATAAATTAACAGAATTTATTCATCTAATGTAGAGCACTGGTCATCGTTAATTTGTGATACGTACACTAGCAGTTTACTAGTGATTCTAGTGTTTTCTAGATTTTGGCCCAATCCCATTTCTACCCCTTAGCCCTTCCCCTTTCCCCTACCCCTCCGTTTTGTGCGTTCATGTGAAGGGGTAGGGGTGTCTCGATTCTCTTTTGGTTGGAGGGGTACGGGTAGGGGAAAGGGCCAGATAGCCCTTCAAACCAAGATTTTTCAGGACCACACTACAAACGAAGCGGTATGAATCATCTCAGTGTAAACCGGCTACAGCGGCAACATGGCTGCCCGAGCGGAAAAAAAGACACATAAATGTAAGCATTATTGGCATTAATAAAGATTTTAATGAAAAGTAATCATTAGTTTTATGTTACATTCAATCGTGAGTTCATATTTACGGTCATGCTATTCAAAGAAATGTTTGAAAAAAATCGCTTAAGTTTGCTAAACGTCATATCGTTTGATATGAGAGATGAAATTTGCGTGTATGCGCGTGTCTCTCTTTACAATGAGCGAGTTTAACTTATTCAAAAAACGATTTTATCCTCTAAATATAATGTAGTGATTCACTATTAAACTGTTATTAATAAAAGTCATGTGTCAGCGTTGAAAAGTTCCTTTGCTCCTGGATGTGTGAGCTGCACGATCTCCGATATGTGTGTGTGTGTGTGTCAGTAAGCAGCACATTAATATAGAACGGTAAGGCTCTAATGCACACCAGTATGTGTGATAAATTAAAAAATTGTATAAATTAAAGATGAATCCTTATTTAACTTACAAAAGCTATTCAATCAAGAGCAGTGAGTGATTTTCTTGTCTTTTGTTGATCAACATTAAGAAGGTGCTGTCACTTTAAGAGAATGCACAGATCCAGTACACTGATACTGTACGCTCAACTGCTAGGATACTCACCAAGACGGGTGTGTTGACATAGTTTTTGTGTGAATTTGTCCATTCAAGCACAAGACTTGAAAGAGAACTCAATATGTGTGTGCTTTCTGATACGCGGGATTGCATGCTTCGGATGAGCGCACACACAAACGTCTCACTGCGTGCGAGTTCTCACGGGATGCCTAACTTTACTTCACTATATTACAATTAAATCCTAATGTAATCATGACAAACTATATATCATTGGAAAGGTCTAAGTCTTCTAAATAGATATTTTACTATGTTTTGTTGTTACAAATTATGTAGGAACAGTTATAGATTAATTGATGACAAGAGTGCACCAAGAGTCTATGATAAATCTACATCGTAACAGGAGTTCTGAGCTTTGTCACAAAAAGTATTTATTTCCTTGCCTTTTTCCCTATCAAATGTTTTAGTAATCATCATAAGTTATATACCATTTGAAAGCTTAAAATCTCATAATTCATCCTGTGAAAACCACTTTGAAATCAGACATTGCGTTACCATAGAAATGGTACTTCAAAATGTTTTAGTGGTCTCGTCCGCCTTAGCGGAGGTGTCATATTACAAAATGTCCCTCTCAAACATGACACCGGCTTTGAGTGTGACCGGCTGATGATTGGCTGTTCTGCCTTAAGTCCCGCCTCTCTTGGTGTGTTAGATTTATCGGTCAGCTCGTGCTGAGGAGGCGGGAACTTATGGTTATTTACATCTCCCTTTTCCAGGTACTTTGAATGAGTGTATTTTCACAACAGAGTTTTGACTTATTTTCTGTGTGTTCGGAGTGTGTTTTTATACTTTTCTAGTATCATTCATTTAAATGGGAAGCTTTTTATATCTTGTATGTTATACCTTTTGTACCCTTCTGTCATTGTATTCATCGTTTTTATTGTTAACAAACAAACCACATCCATCCCCCGCACTTTTGAAAAGCTTGCTACGCCATTGAACAGAGTGACTGGGTTTTATTTATTTATTTATTTGGTTCATCGCTGTTGTAATGTATTGGGAAGCCAGAATGTATATCCATTGACAGAAACATACATTAGCCGAACTCTGTCTGTTCTATGTGTTGTTATTTTTAACAAACCATATTACAGATGCGTTGTCAGATTGAAGTTGAACCGCGGTATAAACGGTGCGTGCATATACTAGGCGTTACGGTAATATAGTGTAAAAACTCATTTCAATGATCATAACTCAGTTCAAAACTCAGTCTGATGTGAAATAACTAAATAAAAGCCTTTCATAAACTTTTTTTTATCTGTAAATTCACACAGTTATAAAAAAAAACACAAAAAGTGAAAAAACTTCACTTCAGATAACCAGAACACCTTCTCAGTGTCGCTCCCACAATGTCAGGACTATCTGGTGCAATATTACAAATTGAAGTCCTCCAAAAGCTATATTGTATAACACTTTAGATTGGTATAAAATGGATACTCCGTTTCCACAAACTATTTTCACTTTAGACTGATAGTACATCACCTCAGAATATCACTCACACAATGTCAGGACTGTCTAATGATTCAGATGAGTAGAAAATAGTATCTCCTTGTTTACACAGACTAATTTCACTTCAGATTGATAGAACACCTTCTCATAGTATCACTTGAGTTTTTGGAGGGCTTTTATTTTGTAATGCAACATCAGACAGTCCTGAAATTGGGGTAGTGAAACTCTGGGGTGGTGGACTATCAAACTGAAGTGAAACTGATTTGTGGAAATAAGGACTTTTCGTTTAGAGCTATCTGAACATTTGGAAAAACGGGTTATGTACAAGTTTTTGGAGGGCTTTAATTTTGTAATGTAACATCAAACAGTCCTGAAATTGGGGTACTGAAACTCTGGGGTGGTGGATGAAGTGAAACTGATTTGTGGAAATAAGGACTTTTATTTTAGAGCCATCTGAACATTTGGAAAAATGGGTTATGTACAAGTTTTTGGGGGGCTTTAATTTTGTAATTCAACATCAGACAGCCCAGACATTGACTGAGTGACACCCTGGCTTGTTGTACTATGAATCTGAATTTAAGTTAGTCTGTGGAAACAGGTAGTTTTAGTTTTTAGAGCTATCCAAAATCAAATACAAAACTGGTTATATATGAGATTTATATAATGCAACATTAGACAGTATCAATATTGGCTGAGTGACACTTTGGGGTGGTGTACTACTAATCTGAAGTGAAAATGGTTTGTGTAAACAGGGAGTCTCCTTTTCAGAGCTTTCCAAAATCAGACAGAACAGGTAGAATATGAGTTTTGGAGGTCTTTTATTTTGTAATGCAATATCAGACAGTCCTGAAATTGGGGTACTGAAACTATGGGGTGGTGGACTATCAAACAGAAGTGAAACTGATTTGTGGAAATAAGGACTTTTCTTTTTAGAGCCATCTGAACATTTGGAAAAACGGGTTATGTACAAGTTTTTGGGGGGCTTTAATTTTGTAATTCAACATCAGACAGTCCTGAATTTGGGGTACTGAAACTCTGGGGTGGACTATCAAACTGAAGTGAAACTGATTTGTGGAAATAAGGACTTTTCTTTTTAGAGCCATCTGAACATTTGGAAAAACAGGTTATGTACAAGTTTTGGGGGGGCTTTAATTTTGTAATTCAACATCTGGGGTGGTGGACTATCAATCTGAATTGAGATGATATTCAAATATTTTTTTGTATTTTTTTCCATTGTTGTTTTTAAAAGTATATTTTTGAGAATTATTTAATATTTTCTTTGTAAATTATGAAACTTTATGTAAAAAGATGTGTTCCGCATTTTTCACGTCACTACCAAAACAGTATATGCTTTAATCCATTGGCTCAGACTGATTTTAACAAAAAAAAAATATTTATGATCAGAAAATATTCCTGTGTCCCCCTCTCTCATAGCTACAATGTGAGAGTAGATAGGTCTCATCATTTTGAGGTAAATGTGTTCAAAATGTGTTAAAGTTGTGTAACTTTAAGGAATGTCACTACCAAACACCTTTTTTCTGCAATTAAGCACACTTTTTTTGGGAGTTATTCCATAACATTTAGTTTTTATATGTGTATTACTGTTCAGAACTGTGCTAGCTAACCATGTGCTGATTAGCATCTTTGAGCTAGGTTCAAAAGTATCTAATATTGTCACTACCGAAACATTTGGTGGAGTTTCAGTGGTGACATCTTTGTTTTTTTGGGTGTTATCCCATAGAATTCTCACTACCAAAACAGTCAAAAGGGAACACATAATCCTCATATTTGGGGGAAATAAACAAAATTTCAGTACAGGTTTGCAATTTTAGTATGTTTTAGTAGTGTTTTATTATGTGAGTTAAAATTCTGTAATGTGATGTGGTCACTACCAAAGCATTACTGTCACTACCGAAAATGTGCTGTCACTACCGAAACTGTCACGACACAGACAAGGAACACAGAGGTAAGTCATCAAACAGGGGTATTTATTAACTGATGAGCAGGGAAGAAGCAGGAGCAGTCGAGAGGTGAGTATGACACTGTGAGACAATTTCCGAATGGCTTAGCTTGCGATAACTTGATTTTTGTTTCGCCGTAGGATGATCATGGAGGAATGGAATCGGTGGAGCACAGGAACATCTAAGGTGAGTAAACACAGGTAAGTACACGTAGAGAGTCTGGTTATGGTTCAGGGATGTGAACGGTAGACCGGACGAGGAGGGAGTGTGGAGAGTGAGCTTATAAAGGGAGGCTTGATTAACAGCAACAGGTGTGGGTGATTAGGAATCTGGGGATTGGGATCTGGTGAACGTTGGTGCTGATGACTGTGGTTACTGCGTTGGCTGTGGTGACTGAAGTGACTGAGATTCCCTGACATTACCCCCTCCCCCAGGGGTGGCTCCTGACGCACTAACACGACAACGGGGACGGCCACAGCCTCTGAGTGTGGGACGATCAGGATGGTTGTGATGGAAGTCTATGTGAAATAAGCAATGGAACCAACTTTCCAGAGGGGAGATGGCATGGCGTCTTGGACTGGGCACAGACTGAGCAGCTGCGGACATACCTGATGACATCCCGAGTCATACTGGGCCACCAATACCGAGCTTGGAGGAGCGAGAGAGTTTACTGGCTGCCTGGGTGTCCAGAGCCCGGTATCTCATGAACTGAGCCCAGAAGGAATAATCTTAGTGATGATGGGATGTAGGTCTTCCCCTCTGGGCCTCCCTGCGGAGCTGGTTCGGTGCGGGTGGCGTCACAAATTCATTTGGTGATGTCCCACTGAATCGGGCTGACTATGAGGGCTGGAGGGAGGATTGGTTCTGGGTCTGAGGGTTGATCCTGAGCATGGAAACGAGAGAGGGCATCTGCTTTGTGGTTCTGGCCTCCAGGACGGTATGTAATGGTAAAGTTGAATCGTGTGAAAAACAGAGCCCAGCAGGCTTAACGAGGGTTGAGGCGTTTTGCATCTCTCAGGTACTGAAGATTCTTGTGGTCAGTAATTACTGTGAATGGGGATGATGTCCCTCCAGCCAGTGAAGCCACTCTTCTAAGGCTAACTTGATAGCCAGCAGTTCCCATTTTTCAATGTCGTAATTTTGCTCTTCAGGGGTCAGTTTCCGGTAGAAAAAAGTGCAAGGATGGAGGCGGGGAGGCTCACCGTGGTATTGAGACAGCACGGCCCCAACACCGGTAGTAGAGGCGTCCACTTTGACCGTGAAAGGCATTTGAGGATCCGGATGGCGAAGGATGGGGGCCGTGCTGAAGGCTTCCTTGAGTCGGTTGAAGGCTTCGGGGCTCCAGGGCAAAGATTTGGGTTTGCCACGTAGCATGGAGGTGAGAGGGGCCGTGAGAAGACTGAAGTTGTGAATGAACGTCTATAGAAGTTAGCAAATCCTAGAAATCGTTGGAGTTCCTTCACAGACTGCGGAAGAGGCCACTGCTGGATTGCTGTAACCTTCCCCTGGTCCATCTGGATACCTTCGGGACTGATGACATATCTGAGGAACTGCACCGTGGAGCAATGGAACTCGCATTTTTCCAACTTCAGATAGAGGTGGTGTTCTCTGAGCCGCTGGAGGACCTGTATCACGTGGTGGCAATGTTCGGCCAGGTTCCGGGAGTAAATGAGGATGTCGTCAATGTAGACTATTACAAACTGATGGTGAAACTCCCGGAACACCTCGTTCATAAAACACTGGAAGACTGACGGTGAGTTGGCTAGGCCATACGGCATCACCCGGTACTCGTAGTGGCCTGATAGTGTGATGAAAGCTGTTTTCCACTTGTCGCTCTTTCCGGATACGAACGAGGTTGTAGGCACTCCGCAGGTCCAGCTTGGAAAAAATGTGGGCTCCACGGAGTTCCTCGAAGGCGGCTGGGTCCAGGGGAAGTGGGTAGGGCAGCTTCACAGTTTGCGAGTTTAGGGCTTGGTAATCTATACATGGTCTCAGGCCTCCGTCCTTTTTGCCCACGAAGAAGCTTGATGTGGTGGGTGATGTAGATGGGCGAATTAATTTCTGTTGAAGAGCCTCCTGGATGTATTCCTCCATTGCCTTGCGCTCCGGGATGGACAAAGGGTATACTCTACCCTTGGGGAGTTTGGCCCCAGGCAGCAGGTCGATGGCAAAGTCCCATGGCCGATGTGGTGGAAGATGGGTGGCTGCCTGCTTGCTGAATACATGCTGGAACGCCTGGTAGTCAGATGGGATACTAGGTGTCACCAGAGGTTCGAGGCTTTCGACGAGGGTGGAACACACTTGGGCTTGTGAGGTATCCTTGCGCGGCTTGGATACAGGGGATAAACAGTTGTGAAAACAGGCCTCGCTCCAGCGAGTAATTTCGCAGGGATCCCATCTGACTTCCAGAGAGTGTTGGTTGAGCCATGGGCGTCCCAGGATGATGTCCACCGTGGGTCCCTCCAGTACCAGAAATGAGATGGTTTTCTCATGCAGACATCCAACTCTCAGGCTCATCGGGGGAGCTCGATACTTGACCCGGCGACGCCCTAGCGGTTTTCCTTGAATTGTCTCGACTCGGATCTCCCGGGGCTGACCTTTACGGGGTAAGTTGAGACGAGTTAAGAGTCCTTGTGAGATGAAATTCCCAGAGGAGCCCGAGTCGACGAGTGCGGAGACTTAAACAGAGGATTCTGAGGTAAGTAGTTGTACTGGTAAGAGGGACAATGTGGAAATTTCTGGCTCAAGTTGAATAGTACTCACCGCAGGGCATGGAGGTCGGACAGGGCAGGTCCTGATGAAGTGATCGGATACTGCACAGTACAGACACAGTCCTGCCGCGAAGCGGCCAACACGCTCCATGCGTGACAAATGAGCGGAGTCTACTTGCATGGGTTCTGGTACTGGGGATCTGTGGGCAGGTAAGGCGAGCTGGTGTGCGGCTTCGTCAGGATAACAAGCAGAGTGGTTAGAAAAAGGCTTCGTAGGAGTTAATTATGGTACTTTGAGCATTCCAGATAGCTCGAGCCCAGAGCAATGCTTTGCCACACAATAAGGAGATGAGAAAGGCTACCTTAGAGCGTTCAGTGGTGAATTTCTGTGGTTGCATCTCGATAAACAAGGAGACTTGAAGGAGGAAGCCGCCACACTCAGCTGCATCACCCGCGTAGGAAGCAGGCAAGGCCATGGGACTTACAGAGGCAGATGCTGGGGTGGTGAAAGGTGTGAGGGTGGCTCGGAGGGTATTGACCAATTCCTTGAGCATGTCAGCTGGTGTGGGAAGTCGGGGATCCATGACATACGAATGTATGCATCCTGGTCCGGTCTTCTGCCATGACACAGACAAGGAACACAGAGGTAAGTGATCAAACAGGGGTATTTATTAACTGATGAGCAGGGAAGAAGCAGGAGCAGTCGAGAGGTGAGTATGACACTGTGAGACAATTTCCGAATAGCTTAGCTTGCGATAACTTGATCTTTGTTTTGCCGTAGGATGATCGTGGAGGAACGGGAACGGTGGAGAACAGGAACGGTGGAGAACAGGAACATCTAAGGTGAGTAAACACAGGTAAGTACACGTAGAGAGTCTGGTTAGGGTTCATGGATGTGAACGGAAGACCGGACGAGGAGGGAGTGTGGAAAGTGAGCTTATAAAGGGAGGCTTGATTAACTGCAACAAGTGTGGGTGATTAGTAATCTGGGGATTGGGATCTGGTGAATGTTGGTGCTGATGACTGTGGTGACTGCGTTGGCTGACTGAAGTGACTGAGACTCCCTGACAGAAACATGGGATGTTTTGCCAAAAATAAAGTATACTGAATTATCAAATAAGATGTTATGATAGTTTTTGATTCCATGTATATTCAAACTAAAGAATCCTTAACTTTGAAATCAGTATGATCAACTTTTTGTCTTTTATAAAGAAAAATTGGATTAAAAATACAACAAATCTCATAAATTACACTTGAAATATTGTTAAAAATGTAATTGCTATTGATTCACCTCTGAAAAAAAATTAATAAAATAGCAAAAATATATATTTACAATCTAGATGTATAAGCAAAATCTTAATAGGTCAATATAACCCCTCTAATTAAATTATTATTACTGTGTTTCGGTAGTGACAAATTTGGGGAGAGGACAAATATTCCAAAACTTTCTGAAAATACAATATGAGAATTAACTGCACAATTACTATAAATGTGTACCTTGGATATTATACAATTTGCATACACACAAATTTTTTTGAAAAAAAAAAATATTTTCAAGATGTTTCCAACTCTGACTTTGGACCAATTCTGTAGAATAGCCCATATATGAGATTTGTATGGCTTTTATTATATAATGCAACACCAGACAGTATCAGCATTGGCTGGGTGACACTCTGGGGTGGTGTACTGCTAATCTGAAGTGAAAATGGTTTGTGTAAACAGGGAGTCTCCTTTTCAGAGCTTTCCAAAATCACAGACAGAACAGGTAGAATATGAGATTTGGGGGGCTTTAATTTTGTAATGCAACATCAGACAGTCCTGAAATTGGGGTACTGAAACTCTGGGGTGGTGGACTATCAAACTGAATTGAAACTGATTTGTGGAAATAAGAACTTTTCTTTTTAGAGCCATCTGAACATTTGGAAAAACGGGTTATGTACAAGTTTTTGGGGGCTTTTATTTTGGAATGCAACATCAGATAGTCCTGAAATTGGGGTACTGAAACTCTGAGGTGGTGGACTATCAAACTGAAGTAAAACTGATTTGTGGAAACAGGAACTTGTCTTTAGAGCTATCTGAACATATTGGAAATGCAGGTTATATACAAGTTTTGGGGGGGCTTTAATTTTGTAATGCAACATCAGACAGTCCTGAAATTGGGGGAGTGAAACTCTGGGGTGGTGGACTATCAAACTGAAGTGAAACTGATTTGTGGAAACAGGAACTTGTCTTTAGAGCTATCTGAACATATTGGAAATGCAGGTTATATACAAGTTTTTGGGGGGCTTTAATTTTGTAATGCAACATCAGACAGTCCTGAAATTGGGGTACTGAAACTCTGGGGTGGTGGACTATCAAACTGAATTGAAACTGATTTGTGGAAATAAGAACTTTTCTTTTTAGAGCCATCTGAACATTTGGAAAAACGGGTTATGTACAAGTTTTTGGGGGCTTTTATTTTGTAATGCAACATCAAACAGTCCTGAAATTGGGGGAGTGAAACTCCGGGGTGGTGGACTATCAAACTGAAGTGAAACTGATTTGTGGAAATAAGAACTTTTCTTTTTAGAGCCATCTGAACATTTGGAAAAACGGGTTATGTACAAGTTTTGGGGCTTTTATTTTGTAATGCAACATCAGAGAGTCCTGAAACTCTTGGGTGGTGGACTATCAAACTGAAGTGAAATTGATTTGTGAAAACAGGGAGTTTTCTCTTTATAACTATGTGAATTCACAGATTAAAAAAGGTCATATACAAGTTTATGAAAGGTTTTTATTTTATTTCACATCAGACAGTTATATTGATATGTATATATGTTATATGTATATTACTTGGAAATACTACATTTAATATTACTCAACATTTGAAGTTATTTTCATGCTATCGGGCCGCTTTTTAAACATTTGTATTATTTTTTTATTTATTGATGTTTATGTCTATGTGTATTTTTCTTACTTATTCATTTATTTATTCATTCATTATTTACAGAGAAACTGGCTCAATAAATAAATGGCAAAGATCGCTTTTCATTTGAACTGAGTTTTTACACTATATTACCGTAACGTCTAGTATATGCGCGCACCGCTTATACCATTTGTGTGTTTTTCAAAGTGGAGGCTTGCACGCAGTGAACCGTGGATGGAGATTTTTTTACTGAGAACCGTTACACTCCTAGTGAATATCTGTTAAACTGTAATGTATTTCTGTGATCAAAGCTGAATTTTCAGCATCATTACTCCAGTCTTCAGTGCCACATGATCTTCAGAAATCACTCTAATATGCTGATTCTTTCAAAACATTAAAAAATTATAATCATTCCAAACCTTTGACCAGTAGTCTAATGCTAATGAACATTGAAACTTGAAAGTGTTATCTGTTAATTTAGCTGACTAACTCTGGCTGTTTTACTAAACTAATGTGAGTTTGCAGTTATTTGCCATTGACACGTAAGCACTAGCTTTGCACAGCAGTCATTCTGCTTCAGATGGACGAATTCTTAAATTAACTAATACTTTTTTTGGAAATAGAAAGTTGCGTTTTACCGTTTTTGAATCCATTCAGCCGATCTCCAGGTCTGACAGTAGCACTTTTAGCTTAGCTTAGCATAGATCATTGAATCTGATCAGACCATTAGCATCTCGCTCAAAAATGACCAAAGAGTTTTGATATTTTTCCTATTTAAAGCTTGACTCTTCTATAGTTACATCGTGTACTAAGACCGACGGAAAATGAAAAGTTGTGATTTTCTAGACTGATATGATAGGAACTATACTCTATACTCTAACTATAGACCAATTTCATGTTAGTAAACATTGTGACGTTTTTCTGTGGGCGGAGCTTAGGTGGTGGCAGAAAGATCCCGCTGACCGCTTCACTAACGCTAGCTATGAAGTCTGTTAGCTTGTTTTTTTAACAAGAACTTGAGAAATTCCGATTTTACCTGCATATGTAAGGGCTGCATACCTGCATACTGTCCGGGACCGCATTATTTGAAAAGGTTAACTTTAACAGACAAAATTGGCCGACCTGTACTCACTCAAAGGATGGACGATCTGACAGGATTACCTCCGGTTGAGTGACTCACATCTAAAATGTATAGTAAAGACAAACTCACCGTGTATCTAGTCATGAAGATGTATGTATATTTCAATTTCAGCAGGCAACTATTTTTACAGCTACTTTATTATTCCAGCCACAATTACTCATAACAATGTATATACAATTACACATGATTAAGCATATAAATCGTCAGTTTGTTGTTTTACACACATGCACACAGACATTATTTCATACACGACATAGTGAGATGCATAAGAAATCTTTAGACGCGCCCATAAGAACAAAAGACAATACTTTATTGAACCTTTTCTGATAAGAAGTGTGCGCTGCCTGCAAACGCCAGCTTTTTTGACGATCTGTCCAGTCTACTCGTTTTATCTCGTTTAACCACAGCTGTCGTCGTGTTTTTTTTATTTGTTTTTTGTCTGGCCGTGGCAGCAGCGTTAAAATTTCAATTTCAATATTTCAAAATTCTGACTTTATTCTCGCAATTCCGAGATTATATCTCACTATTATGATAAGAAAAATCAACTGGTCATTCTCTCTTTTGAGTTATAGCCCACACATCTGGCTTTTTTGATCGCTATTGTTGAGTTAAATCGAGTTATAAAGTCCGAAATACGAAATATAAAGTTGCATTTGCGAGAAAAAAAAGTCTCAAAAAAGAATTGTGAGACAAAATAGGTAACGTTAAATGTAAAATGTTATGTTTAAACGGTATTTCATGCTGTAACTGTAGGGCAAATATAATATATTCCACATGAACTGTATATGTGAATATTATGTAGACCAATTGTTTAAATCAAATTTATGCTTTAAAAGTAGAGTAATCATAGCAGGTTTTCATTAGTCTGTCCGTTTAAACGTCTTGTGTTTAGCTTCAAATGGCGTTTTTGACAACAGTATTCTATAAAAATTATTTGCATTCCGATTCTGACATCCAAAGGCACAACAGTACATTTTATCTCTTATTCTGTGGATCTCTTCCCGTTTCACTCCGCTTGTTACCGTGTGTTTCTGCCACAACAATGCGCGCGCAGCTGCGAGTGACGCAACTGTGACGTCTACATGAAATTGGTCTATACTCAAAAACGGTAAAACTCAACTTTTTAACGTGGAGTGTTCCTTTAAGCTCGCCTTGTGCCTTCGGGCAGTCCTTATATCAAGTCCTGATACGTGAGTTTGAACGAGAACGCACGCGTTGGCGGTAATGCATAGACGGACATTATGTGAAAATGTGGACAGTGCCAAAATAAAGGTGCCTTTTTATACTACAGATATCGATATTTTACGCATGGCATTGATGCATCGTATCGTCAGACATCGTATCGATGAATCGTTACACCCCTAGTAATGACTGAGAAGCACTTTGACCAATAGCTGCATGCAGTGCAATGACCGTTCATCAGCACTTTGTTAATAACATTATGAAATGTACTCTCTTACAGGATCAGACGCTCTGGTCGTGTCTGGCCGGTCTGGCGATGGCCAATAAGGAGCTGAGCACAGCAGAAGTGGCGTATGCAGCTATAGGAAAGGTGAATCTGCTGAGACAATATCTCACATCACAGTCTCCATCTCTTTAACGCTCGTCTTTGTCTCTCAGATTGACAAGGTGCAGTACATCAACTTCATAAAGGACCTGCCGTCGAGAGACTCATGTCTCGCTCACATCCAGCTCTTCAGCGGACACCTACAGGAGGCCGAGGCTACTCTACTGCAGGCCAACCTCAATTACCACGCCATCCAGATACACATCAACCTCTACAACTGGGACAGGTGCGAGCCGTCGGTGACACTGTCCACTCCACACACACACCTGTGTGTCTGCTGCTCACGCCTGTCTCTCCGCAGGGCTCTGGAGCTGGCGGTGAAGTACAAAACTCACGTGGACACGGTGCTGGCTCACAGACAGAAGTTCCTGCAGGACTTTGGAAAGCAGGAATCCAACAAGAGATTCCTGCAGTATTCTGAGGGAGTAAGACATGTTCACCTCATGGACCTGTAGCACTGTTCAAATGTCTGTGGTTGATGGGATTGAAGCCACAGAGTCCTCACAGTAAACCAGTCTCCTCTGTATAGAGACAGAGCGCATTTAGGCCACGCCCACACAATCCAACGCTCTCCATTGACTTTGTATTGCGGGAAGCTGCCTGCTTGTCATTTCTGACTTATAACAAAAAACAGAACAATGTCTAAAAGCTGCTGTGTGACGAGGTGTACAGCAAACAAGCTAAAAAACCCACAACGATGTTTTTATAAGCTGTCGACCCAAAAAACGAGCGTTTATGGACACAAATAGTCGGGGTATTTCACGTTGGACCATTCAGTTGGATCATTTCTCAAACACAAGGAAGGTAAGGAAAAGGGGCACTTGACCAATAAAATGTAGTTCCCTATCTGTCGGTCACTACGAGTTATGTCGTGACGACATAGGGGATTTACTTGGAAGCCCCAATCATCTCTGTAAAGAGAAAACGCCAATGAATATTGGCTAGTGGAATTTGCATACCTGAGCAACTCCCCGTACATACGGGTATAAAAGGGCGACAGGTGCATCCACTCATCAGATTTTTACTTCGGAGCCGAGTGGATGAGAAGTGCGCTGATCTCCACAAAGCCTTTCATCTTTGATTTGTTCCTGGTTGGCGTCACGGTGCAGTCAGCGGAGTCCCTTTCACCAGCGATTCCCCTGGGCACTTCAACTAAAAGAGCAAATTCTAAAAGAGCAAATCACGGACGATCGCGTCTTTTTCAAGATGCTGATTCGTCCGTGTCCTCTTGGTTACGGTCGTTTTCTGTCTGCAGATGACGGACACGATCGTTGTCTTCAGTGTCTGGGCATTCAGCACACTGAAGCTGCGTTCGTGGATGATTCATACGCCTGTTGTGGGCGTATGAACATGACATCGCTGCGATCTCGCCTTTCCTTTCTGAAAGGATTGGCACCCTCTGCCGCCACCCGTCCTGGTCTCTCTGGCTCGAGCAGAGGACCACCGGCTGGCGCTCTGGGAGATCTGAGGGTCACAGTAAGAGCTTCTCCGCCGGGCTCGTCCCCACGGACCTCTTACTCCTCATGCAGCGAGCGTCCTGTCCGGCTCCCGGATGATTTTGCTGGTTTTTCCCACCGGATGGCCAGCATATCATTCGGTGCGCCGCCCGAAGACAGTATGTCGATCGCAGCATCGGGGGATGGGCTTACGTCCTCTGAGGATGAAGGTGCGGTGGGGCTGCCCCCCTCGGGTGTTGTCGCCACTGCCGCACCGGACCCAGAGCTGACGGCCATGCTTGCCCGGGCAGCCGCGAGCATCGGCCTGGAGGTCAACAGTCCACCCAGTCCCGAGCCCTCGCGGCTGGATGATTGGTTTCTCGGAGCGGGACGCGGCTCACAACCACGCCCTACTCCGGTGCCCTCCTGCGTCCTCCACAGCTGCTCCGCCCCGTGCTGAAGTGGCAGCTAGGCCGGCGCGTCGAGCCTCTCGCAGGAGTGCGACGTCCCCCGCATCCCATCCGGGCCCCAAGTCGTCCAGGAAATCGACGAAGCGGCCCTGACGCGGGCAACCCGGAGATGTTGGAGTTTGCTCTTTCTCAGGAGACAACGAGGACAGCGTCGCTCCTTCCCCCGGTGGAGGGTCGGGTGGAGAATCTTATGTTCCCATTTATTTCTGTTCCGCCGCTGGCCCAAGGGTCAGCGGCACCCACATATTCAAAGAAAGAGCAATTTCCTTTTCCTCCGGGTTTTCAGGTCCACAGGTCGACAGTGTGCGACGCATTGCCTCCTCACTCTCGCCCGCGCCCGCAACGCAGTGCCTCCCCATGCACCTCTAGCCAGTCCCCTTTGGGACCCAGGGAGTTCCGCATGGATGCTGCAGAACGCGCTGCCTTCTGTACCATCCAGCTCTACTCCCCTTCGCTGCACCACCGCAGGTACGTCGATTGTACCGTTGGAGCCACTTGCACGGCGTCTGGAAGCGTGGCTTGCGCTGCCCAGCCCGTCTCGTTGGCTCACGTGCAAAATTCGACTCGGCTACGCGATTCAGTTCGCCAGGCGACCTCCCAAGTTCAGCAGCGTTCTCGAGACTTCGGTGGCAGCTCGGAACGCTCCTGTCTTGCGCGAGGAGATTGCTGTCCTCCTGGCAAAGGATGCAATCGAGCCGGTCCCTCCAGCTGAGATGAGGCAGGGGTTTTACAGCCCTTACTTCATCGTACCCAAGAAAGGCGGTAGTCTTCGATCGATCCTTCCCCGACACAGACCGTTCCTACGTTTTGCGTTCGAAGGTCGGGCGTGGCAGTACAGGGTCCTCCCCTTCGGGCTCTCCCTCTCTTCCCGTGTCTTCACGAAGGTTGTAGAGGGCGCCCTTGCCCCGTTACGGGAAGTGGGCATCAGGATCCTCAACTATCTCGACGACTGGCTCATTCTGGCCCAGTCCCGAGAACAGTTGTGCGATCACAGGGATCTGGTGCTTCGGCACCTCAGCCAGTTGGGGCTTCGGGTCAACTGGGAAAAGAGCAAGCTCTCCCCTGCACAAAGAATCTCTTTTCTTGGTGTGGAGTTAGACTCGGTGAGTATGACGGCGCGCCTCATGGAAGAGCACGCCCAATCAGTGCTGAACTGTCTGAGTTCCTTCAGAGGCAGGACTGTGGTTCCGCTGAAACAGTTTCAGAGGCTCCTGGGGCATATGGCATCCGCAGCTGCAGTCACGCCGTTCGGATTGCTTCATATTGCTTCATATTCATAAAGTGTATTGACTCAGTGCATCTCAGTTTGGTATAGTAACGCCACAAATCAGGACTGCAAAGCTCTGCAGAGAGTCGTGCGCTTAGCTGAGCGCATCTCAGGGTCTGCCCTCCCCTCTCTGCAGGACATCTACCTCAAACGCTCAATTAACGCTGCTCAATCAACGCTGCAAAAGCAGAGCTGCAAAAATAATCAAGGACTCAAATCACCCCGGTAACCGTCTTTTCATCACACTGCCATCTGGCAAGCGCTTCAGGAGCATGATGGCAAAAACTGAGAGACTGAGGAGGAGCTTCTTCCCTCAGGCCATCAGGCTCCTAAACTCAGTATCATAACATCTACAGGACTCAATTTAATAAACTGTAAAAACATTCATTATGCTCCATCATCCGCATTGCTGCTATGTGTACATACCCGGTACAACCTGTTTTGCACATTCCTCTTGCACATCCCTGTTTATATTAATATTTATTAAATCCACAGTAGACTGTATTGCACATTTTATTTTATTTCATTGCACATTTACTCCTTATTTTATTTTTTATTTTATTGTATTTTATTTTTTTTCTTACTTTTTCTATCTTACTCTTACCTATATTTATATATATTCTCTTGTGTTACATTTTTTATTTTTTTTTGCACTGTCCATTGAGCGGACATGTCCTGACCTACATTTCACTACTGATTATACCCTGTATGATTGTGTATGTGACAAATAATAAAGAACCTTGAACCTTGAACCTTGAATATGAGACCACTTCAGCACTGGTTGCACTCCCGAGTCCCGAGGTGGGCATGGCGCCGCGGTGCACTTTGGGTGAACATCCCACAGGAGTGTCGCCACTCCTTCAGCCCCTGGACGGACCTTGCCTTTCTACGGGCCGGGGTGCCCTTAGAACAAGTGTCTCGGCATGTTGTTGTCACAACAGATGCCTCCAGCACGGGCTGGGGCGCTACATGCAACGGGCAGGCAGCCTCGGGGCTCTGGACGGGGCCTCGACTGCTTTGGCACATCAACTGCCTAGAGCTGCTGGCAGTGCATCTAGTCTTGCGGCAGTTTCGGCCACTGCTGTTAGGCAAGCATGTGTTGGTCCGTACGGACAACACTGCGGCTGTGTCGTACATCAACCGGATGGGGGGTATACGATCACGCCACATGTCACAGCTCGCCCGCCATCTCCTCCTCTGGAGTCACACGCGGCTCAAATCGCTGCACGCTGTCCACATTCCAGGGGAGCTCAATCGTGCAGCCGATGCGCTCTCACGACAGCTCACTTTCCCCGGAGAATGGCGACTCCATCCCGACACGATCCGGCGGATCTGGAGTCGATTCTGGGAAGCTCAGGTAGACCTGTTTGCTTCCTGCGAGTCCTGCCACTGCCAGCTGTATTTCTTCCTGACCGAGGGCACCCTCGGCACGGACGCACTGGCACACAGCTGGCCTCGGGCTCTATGCAAGTATGCATTTCCCCCAGTGAGCCTGCTCGCACAGACACTGGTCTGGAGGTCCACAAGGTCAAGAGCTGCGGGCTGGGCGACACCGAACACCTTCGCGAGATTCTACAGTCTCCGCGTTGAGCCAGTTTCTTCCCGTGTGTTGGGTAACAGGTAAGTGGCGGGAAGAACTGGCCAGTGTCACGCTTGCTGTGCCATTCCCCCTCACCCGGGGATACGAGCGCCTGTTTTCTCCTCCAGTTCAGTTCCCCGGACGGCGAACCCTGGTGGAGTTCCTCCAGCACCCCCGGCAGTCAGACTGGGCGGAGCAGTCTGATGCCAGGCCCAGTACTGGTGCTAGCTCACCCGGGTCTCCGGTCAGCCCCTGTACTCGGCTAGGTGTCCGTATGGCTTTGATTCCCTTCGGGTAATCCCATACGTGTATTCTTCCACGGTAAGGTTTCCCTCACGGGTTTCTCGGCTCCTCAGCGGAAAACCTGATGAGTGGATGCACCTGTCGCCCTTTTATACCCGTATGTACGGGGAGTGGCTCAGGTATGCAAATTCCACTAGCCAATATTCATTGGCGTTTTCTCTTTACAGAGATGATTGGGGCTTCCAAGTAAATCCCCGACATAACGTCTCCGTTCCCTCCATCAGGGAACGAGGGTTACGTACGTAACCGAGACGTTTCTCAATATATCTCCTCCTCTCAGGTGAAATAATCCTTTGACATGGTTAAAATAATGAATGTTTTCTGTCGCCGATTACATTTCCCTCCAGTGGGCGTAGCTCTCAGAGTAATAGACACGTTACGCTCTACTTTTGTGTCATTAAACGCTCGTTTTTTGGGTCGACAGCTTATAAAAACATAGTTCTGGGTTTTTTAGCTTGTTTGCTGTACACCTCGTCACACAGCAGCTTTTAGACATTGTTCTGCTTTTTGTTATAAGTCAGAAATGACAAGGAGGCAGCTTCCCGCAACACAAAGTCAAAAAACACAGAGCGACGTGTCAATCTAAAAACCATGACCCCCCCCCCCCCCCGCTCTGTCTCTATAGGGCTTTTAGTGTTTCTGATTTATTTTACAATTTATTAATGTTTCTGTCTCTCCTGCTTATGTTCAGGTGGAAGTGGACTGGGAGAAAATCCAGGCTAAAATTGAAATGGAGTTTGCTATGGAGCGGGAAAAAGCAGCCAACTCATCCGTCAGAAGCAGTGTGTCCATTCGCCGATAAAAACACACACCTGTAATGTAATTCAGGTAAACCGAAGCCTGGATTCCAGCTGAACGAGCACTTATCTCTGACTCCTCAACACTAACTATACACTGTAGCTAACTCTCAAAGTTAAGAAGTTATGGCATGCATATGAATTCATATCTTAGCCTTAGTTTATTAACAGACTTCATGTGTAGCTCAGCTGTTATTTATATCATATCATTTCATGAAGATTTTGTAACGAGAATGAATTTTTATGGTAAAAGCTTGATTTATGTTTATTCAATAAATGCATATTTGAAATAAAACTTGCATTGGTGAGTGAATGAAGAGCTGTTTCCACCTAACATGCATTTTTAGTGATGCAACACACTGGAACAAAACACTTCTACCAGAGACTCATTTGCAGTTCAGCCACTGGCAAACATTCCGATCATAATCAGGGTTTTGGCACAATGCAGTGAAATATGAATCCGTATAGTGTTGTTGTGCTATGGGTGTCCCAAGTTCGAATCCCAGCTCGTGGACCTTTCCTGATCCCGCCCCCTATCTCTCTCACACTTCACTCCCTGTCTGCTCTATACTGTCCCATCATAATAAATGGCAAAAATAAATCATAAAAAAAGAAAGAAATTTGAATCTTTTGTTTTGATGCAGTTCCACAATGATCATGTGTGAGAGGAGAGGGAAGGCAAAGCTTCACTCTGGTCTGGGACACATTTAAAACTAATAGCATTGCAATGCAATGCCATTACATGCGTTTCTAACCCTTTACTCGCCATTGGCAGAATTTTCCAGCTTTCAGTGTTTTTGTTATTATATGGTAGGAGGCGCTATTACACATCTTCAGAAAGAGTACTGAACGTCTGTATCAAAACACAGCAAAGAAGCAGAAACAAGTGATTGTCAATCCAGGAGGTGGTTTAGGACTGTGAAGCTTTGGGTGTGCTGATGAAAGCAATGGACCTCATCTATGTTTTGATCAAGATTCTGAATCCAATACAGACATACTGTAGGGCCTCATTCATGAAACACGAGCAGAACAAATTTTTGTGTAAATCGTTCATAAAACTGTTCTGATGTAAACTTTTGAATTCAGGAAAATGTTCGTATTTTCAAAATGTTAGTTGGTACGAAAGAAATGTCCACCTGCTCCCTACCAGGTGAAAACGGTGCGTAAAACGTTCTGTTCTTTTTGGCAAACTGATGACACTGAATATTGATGCACTGCCATAATAATTACAATTTAATTTGCCCTTGTCCTTTTTATTTATTTATTTATTTTTTGCAGCTGAGTTGATAACTGTAAAACGCAGCACTCGTCACTGTCACTATTTACCCAGCCGTCCAATCAATAGAGGAGGGGCGGGACAAACACCGACCAACCATCCTACTTGTACAACGACTGCCTACAATAATGGAGAAGTCAATATTACTGGTTACTGCTTTTTTATATTTAGTACAATTCTTAAAAATGAGATACTAGTAATATGTTGCAGCCATGGATATTCCAAATCATAGCAACTAAAGCATCTCAGCTGGAAAAACACTGTGCCACCAAAACATTCTCAAGCGCCACCAGCTGGTCGTTTTAAGAAGAGTGCCTGACATTTTTTTCAGCTGGCTAAAGACTCTTTGGTGGACACACCTTATTGGAGCCAAACCTGAGAAAGTAGACCAGAATATTCCACTGCGTTCCTGGACACGCAATTTGTGCAGCTGTAATTCATAGGCGGGGATTATACTAATTGTGAATGAGCGTTCACGAGCGCCTTATTTACGAATAATTGGAATGCATTAACATACACGTTTAACTATCAAATCGGATGTTTACGAAGCTTTTGTGAATCCGGAGGAGAGTTTTCGGGAAGGTCTGTTTTACACACAAATTACTCAGAATTTACTCCTATATTTACACAAGTTTCATGAATGAGGCTCATAATCTTTGCCAAAAACGTGATTTTCTCAGCATTTTGTTCAAAATGCAATTCAACAAAATATTCTGGGGGAAAGGGAGCTTTTCTGAAAATGATCAAAATGGCAGTTCAGCCATTGCCCAGAGGATGGGTTTGTCTTTTGTCTCCTCTGGAGCAGAAAGCTATGGAGGAGTATGCACCAGGGAATCATCCTTCTACATCCTCTGCCACTTCCAGTTTCTTCTTCTTGGCCAAGAAGGATGGAGGCGTGCAGCCTGGCATCGACTCCTGGGCCCTCAATAAACTGACTCTATCTTCTTCCTCTGGTTCTTGCTGCCCTGAAATTACTCTAAAGAGCAGCAGTGTTCACCAAACTGGACTTGTGCAGCGCCTATAACCTCGCCAGGATATGGAGGGAGGCTACAGGTGCTGCTCAGGGGTGCGTTTCCCAAAAGCAACTATGGTCGCAAGTACCGTCGTTACCAATAGAGTTCAATGGGACTTACCACCATAGTTAGCTAACGATGCTTTTGGGAAACGCACCCCAGGTTAGTTATGTAAGTTCAATCGGTTATCAAACCGGTTTCTCGGGATACAACATCAAGCCCAAGGGAGTACAGATGGACCACAAGAAGGTCAAAGCAGTACAATCCTGGCCAGTACCTTCCACCATCAAGGATCTCCAGAGGTTTCTTGGCTTCACAAACTTCTACCGTTGGTTTATACGCAATTACAGCCTAATCACAGTTCCACTCATCTCACTTCTTCAGTCCAAGCTCAAGACTCTGTCCTGGAACACTCAAGCAATCACCTCAATGCAACATCTGGAGAAGGCCTTTACAAGTGCTCTTATCCTCATGCCTTCTGATCACAACCTCCCCTTCATCATTGAGGTTGATGCATTCACTTCAGGTGTTGGAGGATTATCTCAGTGGCAGGGGGAACCACCAAAACTCCACTGCGTTTTTTTCTGAGAAGTTGTCCCCGGTGGTTCAGAATGGGCCTTGTTTTTCACCTGTTTTAACATCTGTCCTACCATCCAGGGTTCAAGAATGCCAAGGTCCTGAGTCAGTCAGCTCGGAACCTTAAACTGTCTTCCCATCTACCATGATAGTTAGTCCAGTCTACTGGGCCCTGGATGATACATCCATGTACCATACTCCTGGGCTCTGGACAAACATTAAACCCTCTCGCTCCTGCAAACCTGTATTGATGTCCCAGTATGGCTCAGGAAGTTCAGTGCTTCATCCGAGGATATCCCGACTGCACTGTCTCCATATCACTTTACCAACTTCCAGGCGGTAAGCTCCTTCCTCTGCTCATCCCTCGCTGCCGTTGGTCACATCTAGGGGTGGGGTTCATCACAGACCTCCCGGCATCTGTGTCCTGTTTGTGGCTGACCTTCTCCAAAGCCAGTCATCTGGTGCCGATGAAGAGACCACAGAAGTGTCATTCCATCACATCTTCTGGGATTTTAGCCTTCTGAACACATAGGGCCACTTTTACTAACAGCTAGTGCCAGCGCAAACCGCCTTTTGGCATTAAAATAGTACCGTCAGGTTTTACTAAAGACGCGCAGTGAAGAATTAGCGCTGAAAAGGCTTGGACAGTTATTTTTGCACCTGACCTTATTGAATATGCATTTGTAGGAGTTTCCTTTTCAGACGCAAAATTTATGGGAGGAGAGTATTCAAATGAATCACGCAACGAGATTTACTAATGTTTGCGCTTGTTAAATTACTGGTATTTGCGCCATTATTTAACGCCCAAAAAAACATGTCTTAAACTATTTTGCACTTGAAATGGCTGCAATGGAGGAGGCACCGCAGAGAACAGAGAGCGCGTGGTAGAAGGGAGAGGATTTTTACACACATATTAATTTATTTGTAATGCCAGAACACATTATCCAAACATATCGTTTGCCAAGCAATGTTATTTTTAATTTGCTTCAAGAAATAAAAGACAACTTGGAGCCCTCAACTAGGAGTCACGCAATACCAGCTCTATCAAAACTTCTTGCAACCCGCGTTAAGCCTTTGCGGGGCCCTGGGCTAACGCAGCTGAAAGACGTCTTCCCTCAGGTAGTTTGTATGTTTTGCAGCTGGATGTTGTGCTCACGATCAATAATCACATCTCTGCATTCGCCCAAACTGATTTGCAGAAATCCCACTCGCTGTGAAGCTGGAGCGACTAGGCGGCAGAGGATTCCGCATGGTCTTAATGTCTTACTGGAGTGGTCATACGGCGTATGCCTGAAAATACGTGACAAACTGCGTTCCGTATAGCTTTCATACGGAACGCTTCTCTGATGCCTTAAATACGGGACGATTCCTTATTATAAGGAACAGTTGGCAACCCTATTTAAGACGCAAAAAAGAATTGTCTTGGGGGCCCCCTAGTGTTTGGGGCCCTGGGCTGCAGCCCATGTTGCCCATTGGGATAACGCGGCCCTGCTTGCAACCCTTCATTTTTTTGGCCTCCGGTTCTTTTCAACGTACTGTGGCTTCCTTATTTCTTTATTCTTTATTTGCAACTACGCTAATTTGCGCTGCGCTTGGTATATTGCGTTGGTCGATATGTAAATGTAAGATGTTGCGTCTGTGTTCTTTAATTTGCGCATTGTTAGTAAATCACCCGCAGAAATTTACACGCCCATCTGCGCTGTTTTTGAATTGCGCTCTCGCGCTAATTTGCCCTGTTTAGTGAAACTGGCCCATAAAGTCTGACTGTCCATATTACGTTCGGTTCATCTCCAGGGTCTGAAGTTCCTTCTTCTTTGTCCTAAGTGTGTCCATGAGTCCCTCCTCCAGCTATCATCCTCAATTTAACAGGCAGATGGAACGGAAGATTTAGGAGATGATTCTCCTTCGCCTCTGCTCCTGGGTGATAGGCCGGTCTGTGCAGTCCACAAGATCCTGTACTCCCCAAGTCGACCCCACTTACTACCTTTCATGTCAGTCATCCGATTCGCTCAACACCATGTGGTCAGAATCAGCCACAATGACAGGGACTCCAGCCCTCAGGCATGGTCCGTTGAAGGTACACCAGGCTCTCCCTCTCCTAACATTCTCCGCTCACTCTCTCCTGCATTCTGATTATATACACCTGGAACTCACTCACCTGCCAATCACGGACTGCACATAAGCCTGGCACGAAATGCATTCATTGTCTGGTCCCGTCAGTGTGGCTACAAAAAGTGTCATGCTCCTATTCTTCTCCTGTGGATTGCTCACCTGTATATTCACCCTGTTGATCTCCTTCATCTGTTCTCGTGTATTTTCCTGTGCTCTGCTAAATTGCCTATCAATTCCAGCGTTTGGTGTTTGTTCCATCCATGTGATATCCTCATGTTCACATTTGCCTCTGCAAATAGAGACTGTTACTGTCTGAGTTAAGAGCCTTCCCTGGTTGCGTTGTTCTTCAGTATCCTCACCTGTGTTGTCAGTTCTCACACTTTTCAGTATTGCCCTGTGCTTGAGTTCATCCAATGTAATGAAAATGAAAAAAGTATATAAAATGTAATAAAAATGTATTATAACCCTTAATGTGTAACCAATATCTGCAAATGCTCTTTTATCATTTTTTCAATGTAAAATATATGGTAAAACTAGATAAAAATGTCCATCAAGACAAACTTTATGTTGGCCTGAAAAAGCCTATCCAGAAAGTTTTAAGTTGTTTAAAAAGCTTGAAGTTTGAAGCAGTTTTAAGTTTGAAGACTTCTGGGTAGAGTAAGAGCTTGCATCAGAGCTCTTTACTCTCATGTGGACAAACCAGATTCTGTATTCATCAAAAAGAGTCAGAATATGCAAGGAAATACAAACACTGAACTTTATATAAATAAACTTTATTTTATTTTTCACGTTATGTCTTTACTGCTAAACTTAAAATTAGATTCCAACATACAAAAAAAGCAAATTACTGTTTTTCTGCATTTCATGTTTTTTACATCTCTAGTTTTTTGTTCTTCTGATATCCAGAAATGCATCTGAAAGGTGCGTTCATATCTGTTGATGGTGAATTAGGCTTGCCAACACAGTCTCGTGACAATTTCTAGCTATTTTAAGGCTTCGCATATTGGCAACGAATTTGTACAATCTCATACATTTTCATGCGGCGACCTGCCCACGCCCCATCAAGGGTTAGATTTATGGGAGCAGCTTTATACTTACTTGTATTACAAATCATATGTTTTACCACAAATCACATCATTTTTTTTCTTTGGAAGGACGTTTCCAAAGTCTCAATGAAGACATTGAAAGTCTGAAGCTCACGCTGAGCTTGTGTGAAGGATAAAACGGAAATTGTTTGTCAGGATTACGTTTATATAAGATGTCAAATGAACATTAAAATCTATGGTGGTCTCATAAACTGTGCTTTTTAACTTAAAGTCATGCTAAAAACTATTTTTCAAGTTGTCCCAGCTAATGTGCATTTCTCCCATTCATTTGTATCTGAGCAGTCCATCTCTTTTTCTTTTCTGATTACGTACACAGGAAGCACAATAAGACCAGCAATTAAATGAAAATTGTAATCAACACTGTTTGAGCAGACTGTCCACATGCGTGTGTACTCAGTTCAGTTACTAACGCATTTTTGCACACAATTTGCACGGTCTAAGACTGGTTATGTCAAAACACTTACTATAAGAGCCAAACCTGAATGTAAAAATGTCTTGAAAAGTGAACAGCTGCAAAAAACACATGGGACGCATTATTGTGAATGCATCAGCTGTTACAGAATCACGTCAAACACAATGAGTGGATTATAGAGAGTTTATGGGTCTTCTAGATGTTTGCAATGTTGCTCGTCTTTCCTCCATCGCTCCTGTGTTTGAGTTCAGATTGTCTCCATTCACCTCCATCATGATCTCCTCATATGTGGGCAGATAATTCACCTCCTCGTATGTGGGAAGCAGAAGCACCGGGGAGCTGAAGTCCCCTGTGAGGGAGTCCTGGGATGCGTGTCCATGCAGAAGTGACGGCTCCTCGGGCGTCTGACGGCGGGGACGCGGACATACGACACGCTGAATGAAATAACCCACCACGAAGAGCAAGAGAAGGATCAGCAGTCCTGACAGCTTACGGACCAACCATTCCAGATTGTCCAGGAAAGTGTGCAGAGGGAATTGATGGATGGACGTGATGCTGCTGCTGCTGTTTTGGGTGCAGCATCGCTGGTCTTCATCACACTGGATCTCTGCACAGCTCCGCACAGCCTCGCAGGAGAAACTCATTAACCCCGACGCAACACTCAGCAATGTCCTTGTTCTCATGCTTCTAGCATCAAGCGGTTCAGTGAAGGTGCCGTCTGTTACAGTCTTATCATCCCAGATATTTATTTTCTGATCATATCTTTTCATACAGCACACTGGAGCTACAATCCCGGACGAGCCCCCAACCGATGTTTGGAGATAAGAGTTCTGGCACTCACTTATTGAAAATGAAAATGACAGATCAATGTAATAAAATCACTCTCTTCCTGTTGTGAGGTAATGTCATTGTCTTTCTGTCAGTTTGGTTCACTTTTCATCCCACCGTTGCTCATAATTCACATCCTCAGAATGGAGCAGGCGACCTCAGAAGCCACCTGATTAAAAATGCATGGCACTGATTCTCTGTGGGATTCAATGGACCCATTATAGCCAGAACCAACTCAAACTAAACACCCCTCCTGATGCTCTCGCACGGCAGGCTTTGTTGCTTGCAACAAATGCCTTATGAGATATTTTAGATTATACAGTTCATGTTACAGGGTAACAAGATTAGTAAGGACTGAGTAATACAGATGCTATTGTTTTCTGGAGCTTCTTCTAATTACAGGTCAGTATCTGTGCTGTTTGCTACTTTTATTGTTATACATCTGCCTAGGTTTTTGTTTTTCAAACAATTAATAAACTCTGGCCCATAATTATTTGTGCTAGGCACATGAATGATTCCTCAAATCATGTGTGTTGAGGATGAGAAAGCAGGTGGAAAATGCCATATAGTATCTTCAGACAAAACGATCAAAGACTTAACAAGTGTGGTAAACAAACAGGCTACCACCTTATCTAGTTGTTGCTTTTGCAAGTTATTATAGTAATATATAACATGGGCACTGTAATTTAGTTTAGAATGGCTGATACAACCTCAAAAATGTCTCAATGAAGCCTTAATAAAATAGGCGAATGCCTTTCTATGTCTACTATGTGGATATATCTGTATTTTATGTATTTACATTTGTGGTACCATGTAAGGTCTTTACAGAAAAGTGTGCTTTACAGAATCGGTTTTATGTGCAAATGGAGACTAAATTGTATTATGGGCCTAGAAAAGGCAGAATGACTGTGCAGTATACATTTATCAAAGTTTGCTTGTAAGGCTCCAGTCGATATTCACTTCTCATAAACAGAGCTAATGTCCAATTGGTCAAATGTGATTACTGGAGCATTATGCCGTAAAATACACTGGAACAGAGTCAAGTTGGCCAGCCAGATTCATGAGGGATCATGTTTCTCACTGCAATCGCTCTCATTTACTGAAATGTGATACGTGGTGTCATTAGTAAAACAATGAAATTCGTTTGCTGACAGGGACTGCTGATGTACGTTTCAATGGCCTCTTCTTCATACCGCCTTTTAGTGTAATGATGAACAAATAATACATGAAGGTTTTTCATACTGTCATTCTTCAAAGATAGTGCCACTGTGTGTGATTGTATATCAAATTAAATTTGCCATACATCCTTGACTACTAGTTACAATACTATGACTGTATTTTGTTTTATAGCCATTGTTATTCAACTAAATGACCGCTGTTTGCTATTGTATTGCTGTAATATCTTTTACAATATCAAGGAAGTGATTTTCAAATGTGGTCATGTGATCTTGTGTTACGAGTTCTCAAGATGTGTTGTGCATGTACGAATGTAAGTAGTATTCAGTTTGTTTTTACTTTAATGTAATGCTCAATATTTTTCATCAGTGATAGAAATGCAGTATGCTGTAAGAGGGTTAATAGGTACTTTAAGCAAAGAGTAAGTTTAGCTACGCTAGCTAAATATGAGTACCTTTTGTGTCCAGAGAAGAGACAACCAAATTTATTAAGCTGAAAACAGAGGAGTTTTGGTTTCAAACAAGGTTGGGATATAAGATCTGTTGAGTATTTTTCAGTGAGGCATTGCAGACAGGAGTCGTTTAATGTTTTTGATTCTCTAAAGAAAAAGCTGTTTGATTGCTTCAGTCTGCTCCTGTTTTGCTGATCGATTGCTTCAGTCTGTTCCTGTCTGTTGTACTGCTGTACTGCTGAGAGGTTTGCGATTGTAGCTCCGCTTTTTATTGAATATTTACCTTACTTTCACTGTCTGTTGTTTAAAGTAATAATATATAACTTAATTCCCACCATATTTCTGGTATTATCTATCAAACTAATCTGATCGCTCGCTTTTAAAACTGCGAGTGCAGCGCGTTAGCATTCGCTAGCCGGTTAGCTTGTCACTCGCGGTTCCATTCGCGTTGCTATTCGCGCCTATTATTGTTTTCTTTTCAATCGCTCCGTTTTCATTTCTCTCTCGCTCCGTTTTTCACGAGTTCATCAAACAACAGTGGTAAGTGGTAGGTGGTAAGTGGTAAGTTAAGTTGGTATTATTCATCAATCACGGTGAGTAATGGCTTCTTCTCCTGCTATTGTTATTTGCACAGTTTGCCACATGTATAGTTTATCTCTCTCTGTCAGCGATGAGGGATTCACATGTGATAAATGTGGGGAAATAGACAGAGAAGGTTTTAGAACTAGAGACACGCATCCAAACTTTAGTTGAGGACAGTAAGAATGTGAGGGCTGTAGATACTGCTTTGGATGTGATTAGCTCAGGGACTCCTGTACATTGTTCCGTTCCAGTAATGTTAGCGCCCCCGCAGCAGGGCAACTGGGTGACAGTGAGGCGGCCTAGTCGCGGGTCAAAACACCGCTCTTCCGTTCCGATCAGAACATCAAACAGGTTCTCCCCACTCAGTGACGCACCCACTGAGAAACCTGGTGAAAGTGCTCTAGTTATTGGCGATTCTATTGTACGGAACATGAAAATAGAGACACCAGCCACCATAGTCCATTGTTTACCTGGAGCCAGAGCGCCTGACATCTTGGCAAATTTAAAAGTGCTGGCTAATGCTAAACGTAAATTCAGTAAGATTGTTATCCACGCCGGCGCTAATGATGTTCGACTTCGCCAGTCGGAGATCACTAAAAATAATGTTAAAGAGGTGTGTGAACTTGCAAGTACGATGTCAGACACTGTAATATGCTCTGGCCCCCTCCCTGCTTACCGGGGTGATGAGATTCATAGCAGACTGTCATCACTCAATGGCTGGATGTCTAAGTGGTGCCCGCAGAATAGCATAGGTTTTATAGACAATTGGACGAGTTTTTGGGGCAGACCTGACCTGTTGAAAAGAGATGGTGTTCATCCCTCCTCGGGTGGTGCCGCTCTTCTCTCTAGAAATTTGGCACATAGTCTTAGAGTTCATACTTGACTAACTGGAGCCCAGGTCAGGAAGCAGACAGACTGGCTAAACCGACCGTCTGCTAGCCGCCTCACGTCACAGAAGTCAGTTAATTCTCAGCACATAGAGACTCCTTCACCTAGATATCACACTATAGAGACTGTGTCTGTTCCCCGAACTAGAAAATACAGAAAACGTCCAAACCAATTTATGAGTAACCATTTAATTGATGTTCAACAAATAAAAAATGTTTATAACACACAGAAACAATTTATAAAACTTGGCTTACTGAATATCAGGTCCCTTTCTACAAAATCACTTTTTGTAAATGATTTGATTAATGATCATAACCTAGATTTGCTCTGTTTGCATTTACATTTACATTTATGCATTTAGCAGACGCTTTTATCCAAAGCGACTTACAGTGCATTATACATGGTTATACATTTTTTATCAGTATGTGTGTTCCCTGGGAATTGAACCCACAACCTTTGCACTGCTAACGCAATGCTCTACCACTGAGCAACACTTGACTGAAACATGGCTAAAACCAGATGAATACATTACTTTAAATGAGTCCACCCCCCAAGATTACAGCTATAAAAATGAGCCACGTCCAAAAGGCAAAGGGGGAGGTGTTGCTATAATTTATAGCAATATTCTCAGTATTTCTCAGAGGGCAGGCTTTAAGTATAACTCATTTGAAGTTATGGTGCTGCGTATAACATTATCTAGAGAAACACGTGTTAGTGATAAATCCCCTGTGATGTTTGTATTGGCTAATGTATACAGGCCACCAGGGCACCATACAGACTTTATTAAAGAATTTGCTGATTTTCTATCTGAGTTAGTGCTGGCTGCAGATAGAGTCCTAATTGTGGGTGATTTTAATATCCATGTTGATAATGAAAAAGATGCATTAGGATCAGCATTCATAGACATTCTGAACTCTATTGGGGTTAGACAACACGTTTCAGGACCTACTCATAGTCGAAATCATACTCTAGATTTAATACTGTCACATGGAATTGATGTTAGTGGTGTTGAAATTCTGCAGCAAAGCGATGATATATCAGATCATTATCTAGTCTTGTGTAAACTCCATATAGCTAAAACTGTAAATTATATTCCTTGTTACAAGTATGGTAGAACCATCACTTCTAGCACAAAAGATTGCTTTGTAAGTAATCTTCCTGATTTATCTCAATTCCTCAGCATATCCAACAGCTCAGAACAGCTTGATGATGTAACAGAGACTATGGACTCTCTCTTTTCTAGCACTTTAGATACAGTTGCTCCTTTACGCTTAAGGAAGATTAAGGAAAAGAGTCCAACACCGTGGTATAATGAGCACACTCGCACTCTAAAGAGAGCAGCCCGGAAAATGGAGCGCAGCTGGAGGAAAACAAAATTAGAGGTATTTCGTTTAGCTTGGCGGGAAGGTATCCTATCCTACAGAAAAGCATTAAAAACTGCTAGATCTGATTACTTTTCGTCTCTTCTAGAAGAAAACAAACATAACCCCCAGTATTTATTCAATACAGTCACTAAATTAACGAAAAATAAAGCATCAACAGGTGTTGGCATTTCCCAACAGCACAGCAGTAATGATTTTATGAACTACTTTACTTCCAAGATCAATACTATCAGAGATAAAATTGTAACCATGCAGCCGTCAGCTACAGTATCGCATCAAATAGTGCACTATAGATCCCCTGAGGAACAATTCCACTCATTCTCTACTATAGGAGAGGAAGAATTGTATAAACTTGTTAAATCATCTAAACCAACAACATGTATGTTAGACCCTATTCCATCTAAACTAATAAAAGAGCTGCTTCCAGAAGTCATAGATCCTCTTTTGGCTATTATTAATTCATCATTGTCATTAGGATATGTCCCCAAAACCTTCAAATTGTCTGTTATTAAGCCTCTCATTAAAAAACCACAACTTGACCCCAAAGATCTAGTTAATTACAGACCGATCTCAAATCTTCCTTTTCTGTCAAAGATACTAGAAAAGGTAGTATCCTCACAATTATATTCCTTCTTAGAGAAAAATGATATCTGTGAGGATTTCCAGTCAGGATTTAGACCGTATCATAGTACTGAGACTGCTCTCATTAGAGTTACTAATGATCTGCTTCTATCATCTGATCGTGGTTGTATCTCTCTATTAGTTCTACTGGATCTTAGCGCTGCGTTCGACACTATCGATCACAACATTCTTTTGAATAGACTAGAAAACTTTGTTGGCATTAGTGGAAGTGCCTTAGCATGGTTCAAATCGTACTTATCTGACCGCCATCAGTTCGTAGCAGTGAATGACGAGGTATCATATCGATCACAAGTGCAGTATGGAGTACCTCAAGGCTCAGTACTAGGGCCGTTACTTTTCACGCTTTACATGTTACCCTTGGGAGATATTATCAGGAGACATGGTGTTAGCTTTCACTGTTATGCTGATGATACTCAGCTCTATATTTCTTCACGGCCTGGTGAAACACACCAAATTGAGAAACTAACGGAATGCATAGTCGATATAAAAAACTGGATGACGAGTAATTTCCTACTGCTAAATTCTGAAAAAACAGAGGTGTTAATTATCGGACCTAAAAACCCCACATGTAATAACTTAGAACACTATCTAACAATTGACGGCTGCTCTGTAAATTCTTCTTCTTCATCAGTCAGGAACCTAGGTGTGCTGTTTGATAGCAATCTTTCTTTTGAAAGCCATGTTTCTAGCATCTGTAAAACTGCGTTCTTCCATCTCAAAAACATATCCAAACTGCGACCTATGCTCTCAACGTCAAATGCAGAAATATTAATTCATGCGTTTATGACCTCAAGGTTAGATTATTGTAATGCTTTACTGGGTGGTTGCTCTGCACGTTTAATAAACAAACTACAGTTAGTCCAAAATGCAGCAGCTAGAGTTCTTACTAGAACCAGGAAGTATGACCACATTAGCCCGGTTCTGTCAACACTGCACTGGCTCCCTACTAAACATCGTATAGATTTTAAAATCTTGTTAATGACTTATAAAGCCCTGAATGGTTTAGCTCCTCAGTACTTGAGTGAGCTCTTATCGCATTATAGTCCTCCACGGCCGCTGCGTTCTCAAAACTCTGGCCATTTGATAATACCTAGAATATCAAAATCAACTGCGGGCGGCAGATCGTTTTCCTTTTTAGCACCAAAACTCTGGAACAATCTACCAAACACTGTTCGGGAGGCAGACAAACTCTGTCAGTTTAAATCTAGATTAAAGACCCATCTCTTTAACCTGGCATACACATAACACACTAATACACTTCTATTATTCAAACCCGTTAAAGGATTGTTAGGCTGCATTAATTAGATCAACCGGAACCGGGAACACTTCCCATAACACACGATGTACTCGTTACATCGTAAGAAGATTGGCATCTACGCTAATAGTTGTTTCTTTCTTATTCTGTTTCTCAGTCCGTGTCCGGATCAGATGGTGGATCGGCGCCGGGAGATGATGTCTGCGGCCCTGATCGTCAGCGATGAGCCCCAGAGACATATCCCCAGTGAAGACCTCGACTAAAATACAATAAAGCTAAAAATAAAACAAATAATTAAAAATGTAATAATAAAATACCTAACTACATAATACTATTATTGTTAGAAATTGCAACAATATAAAAATAGAAATATAATACATTTATACATTTAATTTAATTAAAACAATAAGTAAACAATGAATAAACAATAATATCCTGGCCAGAGGAGAACTGGCCCCCCGACTGAGCCTGGTTTCTCCCGAGGTTTTTTTCTCCATTCTGTCTCAGAGGGAGTTTTGGTTCCTTGCCGCTGTCGCCTCTGGCTTGCTCAGTTGGGGACACTTAATTTCTAGCGATTATCGTAAATTTGATTTCACAGATACTATTTAAACTAAACTTAGCTAGACAATGACATCTCCGAATTCAATAATGAAATGCCTTTAACTGAAAATTGAGTGTTTAATCTTATTATTATACATTACTGACACTCTATCCTCCAACTTGATACTGTTAAGTGCTTTGACACAATCTGTATTGTTAAAAGCGCTATATAAATAAAGGTGACTTGACTTGACTTGACTTGACTTGACTTGACAGGTGCAGTGATGGCTGTGTATTGCCAGTCTAAAGAAGTTTATATCATTTAGTCCAGTAAAGACTATTAAGTCTAATACCTATAATTTTTGTCCTTATTACGTTTTTCCAGTTTTTAAAATATTACAAATCAGCGTACGCTTAAATGTACACTTGGACATCACTGGTAGTTCCTATTGAACTGTTTTAAACCCTACTCTGAAGTAGGAGCTAAGCTTAGTTCCCTCAAAGGAGTCCTAGAACTAAATACGTTCCTAGTTATTGCTGTGTGAACGCGCCAAAAAGCAGGTACTTCCGCCAATAGTTCTTGGAACTAGTCCTCCGGTGCGAAAGCCCCTTATCTTTCTGAAGGTGTCTGTACAGATGTTCATAGAGTCTTCTGCCCCATTATTTATTTTTATTAATGTGGTATCATGTTTCAGATTTTCCTGTGAATCAGGACTGCAGCTGTGGTTTCAAAATGTTTTTATATATTTTTTTCTCTCTTTTTCTCACTAGGAGTTGAAATGTCCACCAACAGGGTTTGGTACAAAGTCAGGAAAGGCTACTGCTGCAACATGGCCTTGGTTCGTCCTAATGGGTGAAGCTATTGGAAAGCGTCCCTCTGTTTTACCACCTGTTTTAATATCCTCATCCGTTCAGGATGACCCATGACTCAGCTTCATCTGTTTCTGTGGCTGCTTCTCCACAGGGAAATATGCACGGACCGCTTGGATTTCCTGAAGATGGAGGCAGAAAAAGATGATGTAAGAGAGAGAGAGCAGTGGTGGAGAGGATTGAGCGATTCCTGTCGCTGTTCGAAACATTTGTGACCCTGTCTGTGAAATCCAGGCTAAAGTCTGAAAGTCTAATTATGAGATAACACGCATCAAAGTTTGATTTCAACCATTAATTTCACTATGAGTTCAATCTTTAACATGCCCTTACTCAGTCAGTATTAAAGATATCAAGGTTACATTATACAGAAAGTTCTCTACCTTATGAAGGATGATTTTATGTAGAAAAAAAAAGACTTCAGCTGGGTTTTCACAGCCATGGTCACATTTATTAACCAATTTTATAATTAAAAATTGTATATGTGTATGTAAAAATACATGTGCATGTTGTAACAAGATATTTAATAACATTTAAAAAATTAATAAATGTCTGATAATAAACTATCAACATGTACATTTAATAGTCTTAAAAAATTATTTACTACTTGGCTACTTTTCTAGCAGGCATTCTGTTCTATTCTCAAAAAAATTAAATAAAATTGACATGTCAAGCCTACAGCTCCTCTAGCTGTATGTTGACTGGTGCTGCCAGCTGAGCTCTTATGGTTGTGTCATTGCTCTCATGATGAGGTTTCGTTTGCCTCTGGATGCAGTGGACCATCATGCACACTGAGAGATTGCTCACCTGGTAAAAGTGTCAGTTTGGAGCTGAGGAAGGGGTTTGGTGTCTCAAAGCAGACATTCTGCTGCCACAAAAATCTATGGATGCTTATTTTGGAGCACACAGATGTGGTCATGTAGCTTGCTGAGAACTGTGCAAATGTTAGCACTCGGAGGGATGTAAACTGCCATGATAAAAACACCTTTAACCTGGTCCAGGTGGGAGCCAGGAAGGATTCTGGGAAATGTAATGTTGAGATGAAAATCATCACGAGTGTGACAAGGAGGCTGGCAATTGTCACCATAACCAATGAAGGTGCTAGGATCAATTGGAGATCAGAATGGCCTCTTTCTTGGGGGGAATTATAGGCATTATAAGTCATCACGGACAGTGCTGCTGCCTCCGTGCTTGACTCTTGGCTGGGCTCTGGGGCTTGAATGCAGGGGCGCCATTATGGGGGATGCAGAGTATGCCAGGCATATGGTCCCAGGACGGTAGGGGGCCCCAAATCACGACTTTGCATGTTTATTTATTTACTATTTATTTAAGCTTTAACGGACAAATAGCTTACACCTTGCCATTTATTTTGTATGGCTGTTGTATTCACAATATTTCTTTTTAAATGTGGCCAAATTACAATGTGAATGAATGACATTCCTGAACTGACCCTCATAAGCGGAACAAAAAAAAAAAGACGGCATGCACGCTGTCATATGGAAGTCAACATGGAGGCCACTAAATTTTATGCGTTTACACTGAAGAAGTGGATCGCAGATCTACAATGGCCTTCATAATAATATTAATTATAACATTTCTTGAATAATTATTAATCAAAGTTACATTTATGCATGTTAGAAAATAAGTTGAATATGGCTTTAGTCTGCCTTTTTACTCTCTAAGAAGCTGCTCTCATTGTGTGTGTGACCATACCCGATAAGGTTTAGGGCTGAGCCAGGCAACCTTGAAGTAAGATAAGTGTTTATCTGCGTATGTGTGTTAGTATCTGTCTGTACAGGGAGATGCGGAGACAGCCCCAGGATGAAACGTTCAGCTGCTGATGTTCAGAGTATCAGATATACGTCTTTGGAGAGACGTATTGCGTCTGACCTCTGATCACTTGTCACCAGAATAGTCGTTAGAAGATATGCTTCAAGCTTGCATCCATATGTGGAAATTGTCTAAGTTTATCTAGGTTTTAGAACCAATCAGAATTTTGATGACTTATGGATTGACGCAATTAGCAACCTCTGTTAGAGTATAATTGCTGGTGTTTATGAATTGTAAAGCAGAGCGGCCGACAAACTCCAATAAAGCAGAAGCTGACTTCTGCCTGAAACTGCAAACAATTTTCTTCAGTAAATTTCTTCAATTGAAAGAAAGCATCTCTTGACCCCTGGTCTTCATTCAACACACCTGGTCCTTGGGTTTTAACTGTTTTCCCCAGCAACTCGTTCATTTATAAGCTGATGTGCCGTGAAAGCCAGCGAATTCACGATCAGGCGATAAGGAGGACGAAGATGAGGAGAAAGAGACAGACGTTTTTAAATATTTACAGTACGACACCTTATGTTTAGCTTGTGCTGTCACTGGAATACACCGTAAAACAACACCACTGCCTTTCTCCTTCTACCTTCTCCAACTTTCTGTCATGTTCAGCGAGTGACCAAAGAACCACCGATATGTAAAATCTTTGAAGCGACTTCTGACAGCGTGGAATACATACTAAAGTATGTCAAAATACCCGTCTTGGCGAGTATCCTCGAAAACAGTCGGTTATGTCTTAAATCAACATAAGCAATTGAGAAAGAAGTCGAACGTGTATCAGCATATTAGACCTATGAATTGTTTTTAAAGTGACCTTGCCTAATTTACAAGTTCGTTAGAGTTTTCCCTCTTTTCCATGCTTTTCTTCGCTTTTAAATAACTTGTAAATGGCCGTGCGCATTTTACTTTCACATTCAAATTAGCGGTTTCGGCGTCAATTGATTGAATGGACAACAACAAAACAGTACAACGACAAACTCACTTATTTTAAACATAGAATGATTAATTTGTTAACAAAACGAATAAAAATACACCATAGTATAGGCCTAATATAACATAACTAATAATTTCCACAAAGTTTAATTATAAAAAAACTGAAAATCGGCAAACCAAATAAACAAGAAATTAATGTTCTTCCAATGTACTTCCAAAATCACCTTTTAGATAAACTGCAACAGTCAACAGGCCTTTAAAATCCAAAATATTTTTAAAGCAGGCGCTTTTGTATTTCGTTTCGAAACTAAATCTTCCGTCACCGTCTTGTCTCTCTCGCCTCATTCGTCAGCTCGACTCACTCTCGTCATGTGATAAATTAAATCTGACTCCTGCCGTGGGTCTCTGATGCGACTGTTGTTCGGCACACTGCATTGAGCAGCCGCGTTCAGTTTTTAATTGTACTGTCTGTTCTCTAACTGAACTACATTATTTTTTATTACTATAAAAAAACAAAATGACAGTGGGGGGGTGCGGTGTCGCGGTGGGCAAGTGACGAAACTGGTGTTGCGGCTTAACACCGGGTAACACCGGTAACACCGACTACCGCAACATGCCTTGCTTGAACATCTACAAATCTAAAAATCCAAAACATCTTTCATTTGTATCTTTTTTTCCTATTTATTTCTTTGTGCTATTGCTTGTAATTTGTTCATTTGTTCTTATTTACTGACTGTTTACATGTCTTAATGTTTGAACTTTGTTAGGGTAGAAGTTTTTGCTGTGGTATTGAAATTGGAATCGAGAATTGTAAAATGTAATTGGTATATAATTTTGGTGTCATATAAGCTTGTTTATTTTAATACAATATAACATGGTTTAAAAAAAAGTTACTTGAAATAATATAAATATTAACTATTAAATTAGAAAAAAATCTTATTCAGTTTCTTTCAATTTCTTATTAAGCGTTAAAAGAAAAAACACATTCATCTCTGGAAGAAAGGGGCCCAAATTTCTGTCTTGCATACCCACCTTAAAACTCTTCATGGCGCCCCTGCTTGAATGGACTTGGGAACTTCACTCTACTCTCTAGAATGGACTCAGGAACTTCACCTTCTGGAATGGACTCTGGAACTTCACCTTCTGGAATGGACTCTGGAAATTCACTCTCTAGAATGGACTCATGAACTTCACTCGCTGGAACAGACTCTGGAACTTCCTGGAACAGACTCGGGAACATCACTTTTTGGAGCGAACTTGGGAACTTCCCTCTCTAGAATGCACTCGGGATCTTCACTTTATGGAACGGACGCGGGAACTTCACTCTATAGAATGGACTCGGGAACTTCACTTTCTGGAAGGTTCTCGGGAACTTCCCTCTCTAGAATGGACTTGGGAACTTCACTCTCTAAAATGGACTCGGGAACTTCACTCTCTGGAATGGACTCAGGAACTTCACTCTCTAGAACGGACTCGGGAACTTCACTTTCGGAAACGGACTCATGAAATTCACTCTCTGGAACAGACTAGGGAACTTCACTTTCTGAAGCGAACTCGGGAACTTCACTCTCTAGAATGGACTCAGGAACTTCACCTTCTGGAATGGACTCGGGAACTTCACTCTCTAGAATGCACTCGGAATCTTCACTTTCTTGAAGGGACTTGGGAACTTCACTCTCTAGAATGGACTCAGGAACTTCACCTTCTGGAATGGACTCTGGAAATTCACGCTCTAGAATAGACTCATGAACTTCACTCGCTGGAACAGACTCTGGAACTTCCTGGAACAGACTCGGGAACATCACTTTTTGGAGCGAACTCGGGAACTTCCCTCTCTAGAATGCACTCGGGATCTTCACTTTATGGAACGGACGCGGGAACTTCACTCTATAGAATGGACTCGGGAACTTCACTTTCTGGAAGGGTCTCGGGAACTTCCCTCTCTAGAATGGACTTGGGAACTTCACTTTCTGGAACAGGCTCATGAACTTCACTCTCTGGAAGGGACTTGGGAACTTCACTCTCTAAAATGGACTCGGGAGCTTCACTCTCTGGAATGGACTCAGGAACTTCACTCTCTGGAACAGACTAGGGAACTTCACTTTCTGGAGCGAACTCGGGAACTTCACTTTCTGCAATAGAGTCGGGAACTTCACTCTCTGGAATGGACTCATGAACTTCACTTTCTGGAATGGACTCATGAACTTCACTCTCTGGAACAGACTCGGGAACTTCACTTTCTGGAGCGAACTCGGGAACTTCACTCTCTAGAATGCAATCGGGATCTTCACTTTCTTGAACGGACTCGGGAACTTCACTCTCTAGAATGGACTCGGGAACTTCACTTTCTGGAACAGACTCATGAACTTCACTCTCTGGAATGGACTCGGGAACTTCACTCTCTAGAATGGACTCGGGAACTTCACTCTCTAGAACGGACTCGGGAACTTCACTCTCTAGAACGGACTCAGGAACTTCACTTTCCGGAACGGACTCAGGAACTTCACTCTCTAGAATGGACTCGGGAACTTCACTCTCTAGAACGGACTCGGGAACTTCACTCTCTAGAACGGACTCAGGAACTTCACTTTCCGGAACGGACTCAGGAACTTCACTCTCTAGAATGGACTCGGGAACTTCACTCTCTAGAATGAATGAATGAATGATGCATTTATATAACGCTTTATTGTGTATTGCTGTACACCCAAAGCAGTGTTAATTTCGTTGATGAAGACGACGATGAAAAACAAACCTTTTTTCTGTGACAAAGATGAGACGTTGACGAGGTAAAACTAATATCTGATGATAAAAACTATGACGAAATTTATGCCGCGTCTTCGTTAACAAGACGAGACGGGACTAGAATGTTATTTGAGGACTACCGGACATTCAAAATACATCCTATGGGCTAAGTTAACTGTCTTGTCTTTCAAAATGTGTGTCTCTGTCATTGGATAAGGGGCGTTTGCATATCTAGTCTCAGTATGGCAGCCGCAGCGGACAGAAAGGCTACCAAAACGCGAACTAGCAATCTGAAACAATGGCCTCAGCAGCCGAAGGGTTAGGGACTGGGTGACCAGTCGTCCCATTTTTCCCAGGAGTCACAATTCGTTGTCGATTAACTTAAAGTTAGTGAAGGCGGGATAGGCAGAATCGCGGTGATAGAAGTGCTCTCTCTCGCGCACGCTCCACTTCTTCAGTTCTCATACAGCGCGTGATCAGTTTTCAGTTCTCAGCATACTGACCAGGCTCAACCCTGGTTAGCTTCAGTCGGCACCCAGTCTTGGGCTGCAGGGTGATATAGCTGTGGCTCGGGAATGGACTCAGGAACTTCACTTTCTCAAACAAACTCATGAACTTCACTCTCTAGAATGGACTCGGGAACTTCACTTTCTGAAATGGACTCGGGAACTTCATTCTCTAGCATGGACTCGGGAACTTCACTTTTTGGAATGGACAATGGAACTTCACTCTCTGGAATGGACTCCAAAATTGGGCTGAGCTGGAGCCAACACTGGACTGTGTTCAGGGGCTGAATCTGATGTTAGGATTGGGGAAGATCTTGGAAGAGTGGAGAACTTCTTCATTGCCACCTTAGCTGACATAACTGGCAGGTCTACTAATTTGGAAATTAGATCCATATTTATTAAAACAGCCTTCCTGGCCCTAGTTTTGGGAACTCTGAGGCTCTGGTAATATGTTGATTGGTATGGCCTCTGGAAGGGCATTGACTGGACCAGACTCTTGGCCAGAAGCAAACTAATTTGGAATAAAGGGACTTGGCTCAGCTGATTGATTTTAGTTGGGCACCGGGCTATAAAACCTCACCAACCATAAAAGGAGAGCCACACATTACAAGCACCATATCCAAATAACTTTTCAATCTGAAGTAAGAGTCACCTACTGGCATCCAATGGGCAATGTGTGAGTCCAGCCCACTCCAAAAGTGTTCTATCAACTTTTGATTAGTCTATATTGCAGGAATTCCTCCACAGAAAGTCCTCCACAGAATTCAATTGCCCGTCCATTTTGAAAGATGGAGTCAATTTTAGACGTCTAACCCTCTGTAGTGAATGAAGAGAGACAGGAGTTATCTGGACTCATGTCCGGGATTTCAAAAAGGCTTAAAACAGGAGAGATATTCCCCAGGGGAATTTTCTAATGTCCATATACCAGGCTAGACCCCGACTGAATGGTGAGCAAGTCCTTGAAAGCATGAGCTGAGTGATTAGATGATTGCTGTGCTGAGGTGATAGGGTATCAGAGATCATGACAAGTAGTTGCTTATCGGAGAACAGTTCATATATCAGACTTTGTTGATGTAAATACAGAGTCATCCTCTATGACAAATCAGCTCGAAATTATTTCATCAGTATGGTAAGCTGAATCTACCATGTTGTTATTATGTTGGCATGTCTCCATTGACAGCAGTTCCTCATGTCCTTATAACTGCTCAATCAGAGTTGCAGTAAGTCCATCTTGTTGTCAAGTGAGTGAACATTAGCCAAGAAGAGTGTTGGAAGAGTGGGTCTTTTATTAGCCTATAAGGGTCAAAAATAATCAAAGACTTCTTTCCTGTCCCAAATATTTGGAATTCCTGAAGACACCGAGGGGCTGATATCGATCAAGGCCTGTAGGATAACATGTGTATACATCGGTGGTCTGCTAATTGTCACACCTTTTGCACAGTGGGTGAAGCTGTAATCTGCTGATTGGGCAGTTTGAATGTCTCACATTTGGTTTTCAGTCACATGGTCAAGGAAGGGATAAAAGAAGATGGTAACTGTTGCTCTGTCTCTTTTTCTTTGCGCTCTCTTCTTGGAGCTCTGCCATCTCTCCCTGTTTTTCTCCCTCTCTCTCTCTCAGATAATATTTTACATACATGCTGGGTAAAACAAACTGTTTATGTTTTACCATCCTTCATCTATTTTGTATTCAATTCATGTGTAAAGTTTTATACCATCATGCTGATAACGTTTCTTTAGTCATTTGGCAATCCTACAACCTGAACCACTGTAGGCAAACCACCCTTACAAGCCTTTAGCCTGTCTATCAGGCCAGCCTACTCACCCCTCTTCTGCATTCACGTGCAATGCTTTCTCCCTCCACTTAGCCGGTGTGTTTTACTCCTCCACCTAAATGTCCTCTTCAGGAGCCCTGGTCTGCCCAAAACTGATTATCTAATGCAATCACTTTGCTGGTATTATTGAGTTGAAGGAGTTCAGATAAACTGTACTTCACCTCACATTTTAGTAATACACTTACTGATAACTGAGAAGCGCGGATACGTTGTCTACGTTGTTTACGGTTTGATCTGAACGAAAACAACGTATCCGCATAACGCAGCTGACACAGAACAGCCTACATTGTTTACATTCAGTGGATACTCTCTAAAATGGCACCAGGGTGACACGGAGGAGTCGAATTGTTGAATAAAGTCGTTATTTTTGTTTTCTTTGCGCACTAAAAGTATTCTTGTAGCTTTGTAAAATTATGGTTGAACCACTGATGTCACATGGATTATTTTAACGATGTCCTTGCTACGTTTCTGGACCTTGATCGTGGTAATATCCTTGCTGTCTATGGAGGGTCAGAGAGCTCTCAGAATTCATCAAAAATATCTTGATTTGTGCTCCGAAGATGAACAGAGGTCTTACGGATTTGGAACGACATGAGGGTGAGTAATTAATGACAGAATTTTCACTATCCCTTTAACTTTGCATTTTTTTCAACATTTCATATTTGTATTTTATGTATTTTTTAAAATTGATTTAAAACACCAAGCTCATAACATTATGCTATTAGAATTTTGTAGTGTAAATGCATTCATGTTGCATTTCAGCTTCATTAAACTGTCTTTGTAAATGCATCTGAATGCCACTTCAGCTGCTTCTGTTTCTTCTGCAGTGGAAATATAAATTTTGCTAATACTGATTTCATTTGATTGGTAACAGCCCTATATTGTCTTATTATATTAAGTAAAATTATTAATAAAATGTAAAATTTTTATTTAAAGATGACATGCATTTAATACAGTTAAAGAAAATGCCATTTAAATAGGCAAATAATAATAATAATAATAATAATAATAATAAAAAAAATAATATATATATATATATATATATGACCTGGAAATCAATTTAAATAAATTATAGTATGCAGTAGCTTCAAATAAAACATAATTTCCCAACAACAAAATTGTGTCCAGTAAAAATGCTGAGTGGCTAGTAAATTTGGAAAACCACTAGAAAGAAATTAGTTGATTAGGTTGTAGAAAATACAAAATGTGGGAAAGGATCACAAAAGGAGTTTTCTTTGTATCATAGGTTAGTCAGACTGTCTACATTTTAATTTATTTTGCACCACCCATAAATATGATTAAATTCATACATTTCATATAGCAATTTATTTGTAGCATTTATATTCATTGATCTCCTTTCTGCAGTTTGCCTGTATCCATTTATAATGAATGAGGTTGGGTCATTGTTTTATTATTATTGATCACTGTAAATATAATTCAAATGATTTATTAATAGGTTTGTGACTAAATGTATTTTTAAGTGGCTCTGGCACTGAAACAAGCACAGATGCTGCTCTATAATTGCAAGGAAAGAAAATGTGGACCCTTTATATATACCTGCATTGTTGCATAAAGTCTGGATTTACTAAAGACACACAGTAAAACATTAGTGATGAAAAGGTGTAGACAGTTATTTTGCTGCTAATAGTATTGCATATGCATTTGTTTATCTTTCAGACACAACATTTATGGGAGGACAGTATTTAAACGAATCACGCAAGGTGATTTACTAGGGTTTGCACTGTCAGGGTCAGGATCCTGCCTGTTACGAGGCGACAGGGACGAGAGACATGCGGATCCATGTGCAAGGCTTTTATTCAGAGACGTGGTCAAATACACAGGCAGGGTCAAAACACCAGCAAACAGGTATAACACAGCCAAGACAAAGAGTATTCCTAAGGCAAGCATGGGTCTTCGATCAGCAAACGATATCCAGAGGTCTTGACAAGAGGGGTAATCCAATAACACGAGCAAAGTCCAGGTGAGGTGCAAACACAGTCCGAAACAGCAAGGCAAAGGGATAAATCCAAGATACACAGGCAAGAATCAGGTGACAGGTAATACAAGACTAGACTATAAACTAAGACTTGGAAAACTAGACTGGCTCCGTAATGTGGCTATCGCTAGGAGAGTAATATTCACAAACAATACTCGGCAGTGAGAAAGCGGAAGTCCATGGCTTATGTAGAGAGTGTGATTGGCTGCAGCCGTGTGCGTAATCAGAGTGAAATGGATTGTGGGAACTGAAGTCCGGTCTAAGTGTAACAGTCTGTGTAGTGTGAGAGTCAATATGATGGAAGGGCGACCTCTGGTGACAATCGGACAGAAAGCCACGGACCAGATTCATGACACTGCCATTCATGTTTTGTAGTTGTCTCTTGTGTTGAAGCATCTATTCCTTGATTTTGTTCCAAGCTGTTTTAATTTGGTTCCCGTTTTTGGTTTCTGCTCTTGCAAGGGTGTTTTGTTTTAAAGCCTTGTTGACTTAAGTCTGGACCATGTTTTTTGTTTGTTTGTTTGTTTTCTCATCTCATTAATCATTGTTGCAGATTTTTAAAAAAAGAGTGGGTACCGGCACTTTTTTCCCACTTCAATCACTATAAATAGGTTGACAAGCCGGTAGGACATTCAGTTATTGCATTCGGACCAAATGCAATGATTGGATGAACATTTTATAGTCGTGTAATGTCTCTCCCAGCTACTATTTGGCCCGAGCTGCTGAGTGCATTGTGTTGCTGCTCATTCGATTATTAGCACCGCCTGTGTTTTGGCCTGTTTAAACATACCTCTTTCATTAACTTGTGTGAAGTCTGTGTCTTTGGATTTGCATTTTGCCCACTTTTTGTTTCTTGTATTTTTTTTTTACTTGAGATCTCCAGTAAAGCACGTTTGGTCTCCTGCTGCATGTTGTTCTTCTGTCTCTGGGTCCATCTGTTGTCTGCCGTCTGCAGTATCTCAATGGTGAAGGAGCAGTTCAGGTGACTGGAAGAGCAGAGCTCGATCTCAGTCACACATATGCACATATCCAGATCTTGAGGGCGTGCTGGCACCTGGCTGAAGGGCTGAGCCGTATCGGGGGGATTTGCTGGAGCATTGTTTAACAGCAGAGGTTGAGCAATATCAAGAATAATAGAGGCTGGCTGTCGTTAAATGATGGAGGTGAAGCCATGCGGAAAGGAGGTGAAGGGTGTGGAAGGAATGCTGGTAATGTGTGGAGGCTGGATGGTGCCTGATAGAAAGCTGGATGTGAGGAGAAACTGAGTGAACATGGTCAACATATTGAATGAATGAATGAAGCATTTATATAGCGCTTTATTGTGCATTGCTATACACCCAAAGCGCTTTACAATGATATAGGGGGTCTCTCCTCAACCACCACCAGTGTGCAGCACCAGTGTGCAGCACCAGTGCGCTCACCACACACCAGCTACAGGTGGAGAGGAGAGAGAGTGTCATAGAGCCAATCAAGTGGATGGGGATTATTGGGAGGCCATGATTGACAAGGGCCAGTGGAGGGAATTTGGTCAACATATTAAGCTCATGCTCATGAAGCTCTGAGTCGTCTGTCTCGAGAGCACTGCTAATCTTTTCAGAAAAGACCTCAAGTGTTTAAATTTTGGTCTTTCTTTTCATACTCTTGGCAGATGTACCTGTAAGAAAGAGGAAAATGTTTATACATACAAATAAATAATTAGTCTAGTGGAGTGTCAAAATAAGTGGAAAAAGAAAGGTTTGCTGTAATTTAATTGTATTTAATACAGTAATTACAGTACAGTCATGTAAAAACACACTAGTGTTTCTCAGTACCGAATCAGTAGGGTCTGCAGTCAGTTCTATATATTGGAAATATGTCACAATACCTTATAGTAAACAGTTATGTTGTGCTGTAGCTACTCATTCTGATCTCATGAGATTTGGGCAAAGTTTATAGACCACTTATATGGAACATATTTTCTAGTTAACCTACCTGTTCTTGACTTATTGTGTATTGTGGCTGTCGACTCACCCAAATCAATCACCCAAAACAAGATCAAGATTATTGTGAAAGTGAACGGGTGATCCGATCACTACTGCTTTGTTGGTTTTAGTGTTTATCTATACTTTGCTTTAAGGTTCTTAACTTTTGATTGCTGTATCACTACATGCTCAACATGAAACTGTTATGATACGAGGCCTCATGTTTGGCTTGTATTGAGCTTTCACCCCAATTATTAAGTCACATTCATTCTGTTGACTGTTCAGACTGAGGTCGCACTGCAAAAAACTATAGTATCAAAAGGCTCAGACTGAGTGTGGTTTGTGCTGTTTATACTGTTTTAAAAAAAATCAATTTTGGGCTACTTTTGCCTTCGGTCTGAATGACTTTGTCTTCACAGTGATATTGTCACGTTACGCTGCTCAGGGAGCACGCTGGAGGCACAAGGAAACATTTAACAGTCTTTAATCAAGGAAACACTGGGAATAATCACAACAGGAGCTTGAGCAACACACGTAGAAAACAAGTAGACTCGACAAACACTAACTGAACAGACTGGGGCTTATAACCACAGGATAACGAGGGACAGACAGGTGCGGGGAATCAACTAATAATCAAACTAAACAAGGACAGGAACAAGACCAAATAAGGCAAAACAGGAGCTGAAACACATGATTAAACAGGTCCAATCCTGACATTTCACCCCCCTCCTGGAAGGCATGTCCACGCGCCGTCGACAACAAGAGAGGGAGGCATAGGTTGGAGCTTGGGAGGAGGCTCAGGAGGAGGACGGATATCCGGGAGGAGGACGACGGAGGGAGAAGCCAGGGTGACAACAGGAGGGAGCCAGAACAGGAGGAGCCAAGTAGGACCCAGGCCACAGCCATGATGACAGCCCACGGTGGAGCCGATGGAGGGAGGAGCCATGGAGGAGGAATGGCCGCCTACTCCAGGTGGCCAACCAACGGCGGCGGAGCAGATGGAGGAGGAGCCCGAGGTGGAGACGGAGAGCCAACGAGCCAGGGGGATGCCGAGTATCCGGGGGGCCAGTGTGGAGCCAAGGGCTCTGGCGACCGAGGCGGAGATCCGGAGATCCGCGGCGGAGCCGGAGCGACTGAGGACCAAGGTGGAGCTGGCAGGAGGAAGAAGCCCAACGGAGCCGGTGGAACAGAGCGACGAGGTGTAGCCAGAGGAGCGGAGTCCAGAGGCGATGGTGGGTCGATGCCCGACCAAGGCGGAGCCGGAGGGACAAGGGAGCCCGGTGGAGCTGGTGGATCAACGGGTGACGGTGGAGGCGAGGGAGCTAGGAGCCGAGGTGGAGCCGCTGGGTCTACGGACCGAGACGGAGTCTGGGCCTTGGAGGCTGGAGGCGGAGGTGAGGGATTCTCCAGCCACGGCGATGATGGAGGATGGCAGACCCGCGGAGCTCGCACCGTATGATCACGGCGGTAATGGGCTCTCCATCATCAGTTGGCTCGGGCTGATGCTCCGCACCGCGGGGAGATGGTGGGCTGGGCACTGGGTCTGGAGTGGATCATCCTCGGGAGAGATGGTGAAAGGCGATCCGTTTCTCGCCAGAATACACTACACAAAGGCGGCGAAATCCGTTTGAGGACCATCTTCGGACGACGGCGCTCTGCACGCGATGTTAAGACTGACGTCGTAGAACGCACAGAGCGCGTCGTCCGGGTAGCTGGTGGTGTTTGCTAAGAGCAGGAACAGTCTCGTATGGTCCTCGAGAGATCTGTCCCCCTGCTCCAGCAGGAGGAGGAGGTACTCGGGGGGAAGAAGGGCATCCATGCAGGGAACACAACAGAAACAAAAACACTGAGAGAACACGGGAAACAAAGATGGAGGGGAGACACACGGAGGTAACTGTTTTAGGTCGGGTCTTCTGTCACGTTACGCTGCTCAGGGAGCACGCTGGAGGCACGAGGAAATGTTTAACAGTCTTTAATCAAGGAAACACTGGGAATAATCACAACAGGAGCTTGAGCAACACACGTAGAAAACAAGTAGACCCGACAAACACTAACTGAACAGACTGGGGCTTATAAACACAAGATAACGAGGGAAAGACAGGTGCGGGGAATCAACTAATAATCAAACTAAACAAGGACAGGAACAAGACCAAATAAGGCAAAACAGGAACTGAAACACATGACAACCCATACAGAAATGTAATATATGTCAATATATGTAAATTACATATATAATGTTAGTGCCCATGTATGTCTGCTGCCTATATGAGAATATATGCAAAATTCATATATGTAAAACACATAGACATATATGAAATATATATTTCAAAATATAGCAAAAATGGCCGTTTTCATGTAAGTGCCATATATTTTCCCATATATGCACATACATGTGAAATATAAGATACATATATGTATACATGCATATATGTACTTATTTCCATAGTACATACTTTCACTTATATTAGGGATACAAATATGCTTCTAATATGATGACACCATGTACTTTCACTTATATTAGTGGCACAACTATGTTTTTTATACAGCCTGCACATATATTTGTACTCATTCCACAGAACACACAATTCAGTCTTTTCAAATACAAACTTTAATGCATTTTTTTTCAGCACAGACTTGACAACTACACACTTTTCAAGTAAAAACTTTAACTTCATTTAACTTCAACTTCAGACTTTATTTTATTTTTAAAGCCTTTTCAAAGCGCTCACTTTTTTCCCCTCAGTATTTCATTTCAAAATATTCCCAAACTCACTCACTGGGGAAACACTCATTTTTGATTAACATTTTTCCTGGACATTGCCAGTCTTAGCTCTGCCATCTTCCCATTCAGGGCTGTTCCGATCTGGCCAGCCGAAACGGAGTGCTTTGACATAACTGCATCTGAGAAGGTAGATTTTAAAGAAAAAAGTTTTAGGTATAAAGCAGACAAAACACTGGTGAATAAATGTATCACCAAGATTAAAAAAAAATTCTTTATTGCAGTTTCTTCTAGTGCAAGTCAGTAAAATTGAGTGACAAAGTATGTGAGTATGCAAGTAAGACCACACTTACACTGCAATCAGTGTGTAAGCATGGCGGACAGTTTTGCACCAATTTAATTTGCAGGCGAGATAGGGTCATAGTGCCAAACACCACCCACCACCACCTCTCATCGAAACTAACTTTTTGTTTTTTGGAATGCCGAATGTGAATTTGAACATATACAAATAAAATCTTGTCAGTCCAGTAACTGATTTGACTGAGTCTAGGCTCACAACACTTTAAATACAGACCTGTGGCAGATGATGTCAAATAGCAAAATCATAACTTACCCATTATAGCTTTTAATTTCATTTCATCCAGGGCGCTTCTTCTCTCCCCATCTCCCCCCTTTGTCACCTTGGATTCCCCTCCTGAGGGAAAAAAGTTGTTTTTCAGTATGAAAAATAACCAGTATATATAGTTTACGTTTTCATTATCAGCAGCATGACAATCAAAATGGTTGAAAACAGACACATACACACCGTCGGTCCATTTACATGCACAGCTTAAATGGTAAATGGACTGCATTTATATTGCGCTTTTCTACTCCTACGAGCACTCAAAGCGCTTTACAATGTATGCCTCACATTCACCCATTCACACACCAGTGGCGGAGGCTGCTATGCAAGGTGCCAACCTGCCACTGGGAGAAGTTTGGGGTTCAGTATCTTCAGGGTGTCTACTATAAACAAGTTAAATTTAAGACTTTTTAAGACCTTTTTTAATGCCACTTTGAATGAAATTTAAGACCAAACCTGTGATGGAAATACACATTATATTACATATGTATACGTAATATTTAATGTTTAACCCAAGTAATTGAAGTAATTTAATATTAACTACTTGTTCATTGAACTAAAATCAATGTAACATTTGCAATTGTGAGAATATTCAGCAAAATAGCTCCCGTCATGTTATGTTACTTAACTATATCATATGTTATAAATAGGGCTAGGAATCGATTAAAAAAATAACTAATTAAGAACACAATTTGTTGTAATTAATCGCAATTAATCGCATTTCCCCCAAACTTGTAATCATTAATATTTAAATGTAGAATAACCTAATTAAATTAAACACAGAAAAAAAAAAGAAAAATGCCCACACAAATTGGACAGAAAATAGCCCTATATTAAAATAATATTAAACATCAATATATTATTCTTCATTCAGTTCTATGCAACATTCTCAGATTTAACATATTTATTTTTTTGACTAATTATCAAAATAAAGTAGGCAGTCATACAAAGCTATTAATACCGGAGTATGTGATCAGAGCAGGTAATTTTACCATTTGTTGCCCAGCATGGCTATACAGCTCAGGGCTATTGCAAACAGAAGTCTACTACTGAGAATGTTCATGTTATTTGAGCGGAATTTGCTTTTCCAGTGTGTGATCGGTAGCCTACATGATTGGAGCTGAACATTGAGCAGAGAGCGCTGACACACACGTAGCGGAACATTGAGCAGAGAGCGCTGCGCAGCGCGCCGACACACACACACACACGGAACGGAGAACGCGGCGCAAATATTTAATACCCATCGAATCTGAATTTATGACATTTTAATACTTTTTAAGGCCTTATATTAGGAACACTTTATTTAAGACATTTTAAGGACCCGCGGCCACCCTGATCTTGCTCAAGGACACTTTGATGGGGTCAGACAGAGCGGGGCTCGAATCTGCAGAGGTGCCAAATGGTACCTCTACCACCTGCGCCACCATCGCCCCTTTAATCAAATTATTACTAATAATCAGGCTAAGACCTGAATTCCAGTATAAGGCACGTAACACAAATCCTATTAAAATATTATGTATAGGTTCCACTGGAAGAAGGGGCAGAAGGCAGACGACATGGCACGCAGGGTTCCTCCAGTCCAACTTCAGTTCGATTGGCGTATACATGCACAAGTTATTTGACTTTCAATTGCATTATCTGGGTGTCTTAATCGGAATATGAGTAGTCCAGTTTGGTTTGATTTCAATCAGTTCAGTAAGGTAGTTCTTGAGCCAGAGGGTTGGTCGCTACCATTTAAGGGCAGTAAGGCACATTGTGATTCCTGGAGTGGTAGCATAGTGGTTAAGGAACCTGGCTAGCATGCTTATAGCCTTAAAATTGTTCTTTCAAAAAATATGTGCTCATTTATGTGTAATTACTTCCACCTACTAATCAAAGTATTCTCGTAAGTGTAGAATTTGCTATTCAGAATACAATAAGTCCAACTATAAGTCGCGCGAATGGCTGAATCCATGTTGCGCCTCCATCTTTGAAATACAATCGCCAACGAGGGACATTCCTGGGAATTCAAGCTCCGCCTTTCGCGTGATGAGCGAGGATTTTAAAAGGGACGTCGAAGTTGCCCGCTTTCTTCTCGACAGGTAATTCAGCCTATTTGTGTAAATCTATACAGTCTATGGTATAAATTTGAAGTTTTATAGTTGCTTGGCTAACTATAGCATGGTTGTGCATAACGCTAGAACGATGTCTAGGATACTTTCCCTTGCGTCGATGAAAAAGAATTGTATAGGCTACGTTGTAACATAAATCTGTGTGCTATGACGGATCACAGGCAAAGGACACTCTAAATTGTAGTTATTTTTCATTGCAAGAGTCTAATCTACCAGTTAGCTCCGCTGGTAGCTAAGCGTATGGGGCTTTGGATATGTCACCCCGTGTGTTGTTGTGATTGGTCATAGTGTTATCCATTTGCGTGCAGTGAGATTTTCACACATGCTTGGTGCCTTCCATCGTAATGAGCGATTTCATTACTCGATGCCAGACCCTTATATCTTTCAGATTTAGGTCTGGATTTCCAGGCTAACACAATGTAGCTTTAACATAACAAATGTGACCATGGAATAAGCATTTTTAACCACACTCTACACTACTGCACAGACAATACTAACCTCTCAAATTACTTTTGACGAGTGTTTCAATGTCAAACACCCCAAGCAGCAAAATCCTTGCCATTGAAGTCCCACTGGATGCCTGGCAAGCAGAGCGCCACACACTTCGCGATACGTAAACCCCTGAACCCGGGACAATTTCTTCCTGTTGAACAAAATAAAATTGATAGGCTTAAAAGTTTCAATTCAGTATAGTAAACAAAATGTCCAGCATTCCAGATTTATGTACAATTGAATGTTGAAATTGGTCCCAATAGTATAATGTCAAGCATTCCTGGTCCCTACTGCCAATGTTGGAGATTTCATATTATCAATAAGTAGTGTCAAAAAGAGCCATTGCCACAAGGTACCAGGAAATTTGGGAGATTAGATTAGGACAAATTTACAGTAAATTGTATTCGATTATGACCAATTAATATAGAAGACAAGGTGATTGCAAGCACTTTCCAACAGCACTGCACAAAAAAGTACTCACTATTTGAACAGGGTTTGAAGGGCTGGGGAGAGACCCTGGACTGCCGAGGTGCGTGGAGCTTCTATTGAGCATTTCTTTTATCTGAGGTATCTCTGCATCAACAGGAAAAACGGATGTGAAAAACTGTAGCCAATAAGTATAAGAATAGAAGTAGACTTTTTTGATCCTGTGAGGGAAATTCAGTCTCTGCATTTATCCCATTATAGTATTCGTGAGACACACTGTTGAAAACATCACGCTTCTTATCAGTCCTTTTAAAATAATGATGTGATGTAAGTCCCCATATACAATTTACACCAGCCAATTTTTCTGTGTGGTCAGAGAACTTTTTCTAGTCTGGTAAATGAATAGGAAACATTGGCAGGTCGAGTTTTATGATCTGGCAAAATAAAAGCCCCAGCTATTAAGTTTTACTGTGTGTGTGTGTTTGTGTGTGTGTGTGTGTGTAGAATGGA
>CM049857.1:30660322-30717822 GCA_027422415.1 Schizothorax lantsangensis | reverse complement strand
AAAAGGTAAGTGCACTAACTTGTATATCTAACTTTAAAAGACAATTGCGTGCATAAGACATAGCCTAACATTAGTTACCTTAGCAATTACCGCTAGCTAACTTGAACTAGCAAGCAAGAATCCTTCGATTATTATTATCCGTTTCTGTTAGAAAGCTTAAGAAAAGGGAAAACTTAAGTATTATTGACCTTTTCCGCATTTCGTTCATGAGAATTGTTTATGTATAACCAGGGGTGGTCCGTGTAAAAGAAAAAACAAAACGTTTTTCATTTATTTGTTAAAAAATAGGTTCAGAGCCAGTAGGCTCTGGGTAGGTTTAAGTTTATTGTAGCCGTGCAAAAGAGACATGTCATGAAGGACATGTGTGTGTGTTTGTACTGAAGCTTTAGCAACCTCAAACTGATGTTTTTTAAAAATCTGTTTATAAAAAAATATATATGTGTGTAAACAGGGCCTTAAAGACAACAACAATAATAATAATAAAATCATATAAGAAATTGCTAAAAAAATCAACATAAATTGCCAAAACCTGAAGGAACGGTCAAGATTAGTGTTAAAATACAATGTTCATTTTTTCTTATTTTCTTCTTTCAGGTCAGCGGCATGTCCAGGCTCCCCAAGGAGAAAAAAAGTAAGTCACTTTACATGTGAACACAATGAAATTCTGTCTAATTCTACACTGATCTGTGTCAGGATTGCAGGCTACCTGCTACCATTTTTACCATTTTACCTGCACCAAGTTTATAAAGTCTAACTTAGTTATAATGTTATCTTTGCAGTGTATTAGCTCTAGCTCGTGTTTAGTCATTTTAATTTGGTAAGTTATTGTACCAAAAAATCATGTGTTATCAGAGATTAAGGAAACATGTTGAATTGAAATACTGCCTTGAAGTGATATTTATTATTTTCATGAATATTGGTTTCCTATTTCAGGTATGTGATTCTGCTGTTACCCTAAGTGATCCTGCACGCATCTCCTGTGGTCCTGCACTCGACTCCCGTCATCCTGGTCCTGCACTCGTCTCCTCTGATCCTGTACTTGTCTCCTCTGATCCTGCACTCGACTCACATGATCCTGGTCCTGCACTCGACTCACATGATCCTGATCCTGCACTCGTCTCCTGTGATCCTGCACTCGACTCACATGATCCTGCACTCGTCTCCTGTGATCCTGCACTCGACTCACATGATCCTGCACTCGTCTCCTGTGATCCTGCACTCGACTCACATGATCCTGCACTCGTCTCCTGTGATCCTGCACTCGACTCACATGATCCTGCACTCGTCTCCTGTGATCCTGCACTCGACTCACATGATCCTGCACTCGACTCACATGATCCTGATCCTGCACTCGTCTCCTGTGATCCTGCACTCGACTCACATGATCCTGCACTCGTCTCCTGTGATCCTGCACTCGACTCACATGATCCTGATCCTGCACTCGTCTCCTGTGATCCTGCACTCGACTCACATGATCCTGCACTCGTCTCCTGTGATCCTGCACTCGACTCACATGGTCCTGATCCTGTATTCGACTCACATGATCCTGCACTCGTCTCCTGTGATCCTGCACTCGACTCACATGATCCTGCACTCGTCTCCTGTGATCCTGCACTCGACTCACATGATCCTGCACTCGTCTCCTGTGATCCTGCACTCGACTCACATGGTCCTGATCCTGTTCTCGACTCCTCTGATCCTGGTCCTGCACTCGACTCACATGAACCTGACTTTATAATAGTAAGATTAATACACATACTTTATCATTGCTATTTGGTATCGTTGGCTGAAATAAAATAACATTTTAAATTTCTTTGTGTGTTGCAGGTCTGTGAAGAACCTCCCCTCTCATTCATACCACCAGTCCACCAAACCTCTACAAACACTTCCTGTGCAAATGGGCAGGTACGGCAAACTGCTACTGTCGAGGATACAAGAAAACAGCATGAGTTGCTACTTCTTGCTTTAAAACTCAAGCATGGACTGACTGATGAAGCTTTAGAAGACACACTTAAAGTTGTTAACGTTATAAGTCAGAGGCATGCTGTGTCATCTACCAAACATCACTTTTACAAAACTTTTGATGACTTGAAAAGAAATATTCAGTTTCACTACATATGTGAGGGATGCACAATTTCTGTAAACATTGAGGGAGAAAATGTGGTTTGTCCTAACTGTCAATATTCTTGTAGTGTAGCCGATCACATGAAAAAGGGGCACTTCTTTATTGTTTTTCCACTAGAATCACAATTAAGGAATATGATGGAACAAGAGGAACTCTTCAGCCAGTTGACTAGGCCTAACAGTGGTGCTCACTCTAGCCCACTGACAGATATCACCGATGGTGAGCTTTACAAGAGGGTTAACAGAAATATTGAAGGCCAATATGAGCATCACGTCAATCTCACACTAACATTTAGCTGTGACGGGGTACCTGTGTTTAAGAAATCTTCTTACAGTATTTGGCCACTTCTCTATACAGTCAATGAATTACCACCTGATTTGAGAGCAAAACAAGTCATGTTGTCAGCCTTATGGTTTGGTTCAACAAAGCCAAACTGTAACACATACTTATCACCATTTGTGAAAGAATGCAATCAATTGCTTACTCATGGGTTTGAGTGGATCAGTGTAAATGGTATTCATGGCCGGTCCAAAGTATTTCCCTTGGTTGCAGTATGTGATTCTGTTGCAAGACCGATGATTCAAAATTTTAAGCAATTCAATGGAGAATTTGGATGTTCATACTGTTTACAAAAAGGTACAGTGGTTGAGAAGGGTCAAGGTCATGTACGGGTCTATCCTTTTGAGTCTGATACTGAAAGCAGAAATCATGGTAGCAGCCTAGATTTTGCTCGAGAGGCTATAAAAAATCGCACAAATGTGAAAGGAGTGAAAGGACCGTCTATTTTGTCCTTGATCCCATCAGTTGACCTGATACAAGGTTGCGTACCTGACTACATGCACGCCTGTCTTCTTGGTGTTGCAAGATCTATGACTTATATGTGGGTTAGAAGTGACAATCATGAAAACCCATGATATGTAGGAAGGTGTATCCAAGTGATTGATCAAAAACTTTACCTTATCCAACCACCCTCCTGTGTTTCCAGAGTGCCTAGATCACTGCGAGAGACAAACTATTGGAAGGCGCATGAGTGGTACATGTGGCTTTTCTACTATAGCATCCCAGTGCTTAAAGGGATCTTACCAGAGTGTTATCTAATACACTGGACACGGTTTGTGAAGGCTTTGGCATTGCTCTTAACTGAAAGTGTCACCTTGCAACAAATTCAGGAAGCAGATATCATGCTTAGGAGATTTGTGATGGAAATGGGGGATCTCTATGGTATACAAAACGTGTCCTATAATGTCCATCTCTCTCTTCACCTTGCACAAAGTGTGCGAAACTGGGGTCCTTTATGGGCTCATTCAGCTTTCACATTTGAGTCATATAATCACAGCCTGCTCAAAATGATCAAGAGCACACAAGGGGTCCCTTTGCAGATTGCCAAAACATTTCAGTTACAGAAGGGTCTGCCCTTATATGCCAAGAAAACACTGTCAAATGCATCCTCTGAATGCATTTCGGCCTTTGAAGACTTAGTCAGTCCTACACACACCCAGAGTGCAATAAGGTGTAAAGAGGTCATTGCACTTGGAGGCAGACATGAGAAAGTAAGACTTGAGCAAGATGACTACCTTGCCCTCCACAATGTAGCTAATCACATAGAGAGAGAACTTCTTGTCAGTTACCGTGACAGGGCAGTAATTAATGGTGAAGTTACGCACTCTAAAAGACATTCGAGAGAGAGAAAGAGAAACTCGCATGTTGTAGTCCTCAATGATAACAGTATTTTCAGTGTTGATAAGTTTGTTGTTGCAGACTTAGGAAGTGGGGAACACTGCTATGCCATAGGACATTATTTTGAAACAAAGCGACACAGTTTTTTTGCTTCATTGTCGAACCCACACCACTTTGTTGCTGTTGGCAAAAAGTTGGGGCATCTGACAGCTGTTCCAGCTGCAGTTATTCAGAGAAAGTGTCTCTTTATGAATCTTCCAAACCTGAATGTTAATTATGTTTTTATGTTTTTGAATCGTAATGAGTTGACGAATTGATAAAAAAAAACGAAAGGGGTCATAGAATGGAAAACATTTTTACCCATGCAGACCAAATAGTGAAAACACATTAATCTTTTAGAGTTTTACCTTGTCAGTGAAATGCCAATTGATAGTTAAAAAGAATATTGTCTAACTCTGAATACCTTGACATGAAATGTCAATAGGTTAAAAAAGAATGAATTATGTCTGATATCTATAGTGGAGTCCTAAATAGTAAGAATACTTCCTGCACATGTCTGAATGTGGAATGTCACTTAATAGTTAATAAGAATATTGTCTGTAATTATCAAAATGTCATGTAATGAAATGCCAGTTAATAATAGAAATGTTGTATGTGCTTGTCTGAATAGTTTAAAAAGATGATACTTAATGTCTGAATATCTCAAACGCCAATATTTAAAATGTATTGTTTTATATCTTATATCTGAATGCCTTGTAATTAAATGCCTATAGTTGGAGATTTTGTGTCTGTATTTTGTGAATAACAAATATAGTATTTTTAATACAATAATGCAGTGTTTTCTTTGTCATTTTTTACAAATACATCCACAAAGTACCATAGCCATATGCCACAGCTTTAAAAATGCATCAGTATCACATGCATGTATGTTTACATACATTTATTAAATATGTGGAAAACAAATATGTATGTCACATATTTATATTTAATGTTGTCCATATATGCGAGAAACCAATACTATTCTGTAATATATGCAGTTATATGGTATCATATATGGATGAAACAAAATATTTTCTTCACATGTTTGGAGACATAAATGTTCATATATGTTGCAGGCATATATTGTGTTCTCAGATAAGTCAAATATATGTATAGATATATGTCATGCTATTTAAAATATAAGTACATATATGGCCATATATTACATTTTTGTATGGGAAAACAGGTCCAATCCTAACAGATATGCACTTTATAAAGGTCACAAAGATCACATGTCATTTTCAACACTCACATCATGTTATAGAGTTTTTGTCAACTGAAAGATTTTTTGGAAAGACTTATTTATTTATTTTCCCAGTGGAACATGTTGTTAAAGTACAGTACAATCTATTGAACACATTGTACTTCAGTGCCTTGTTTTCATTCCTGTCTTTATCTCACCCACTTTTTCATGTTTTTAACTTCGGTGGTAAACTTGATGGTGATTAAGAGATCATAACAAATATAAAATTTGTGTTTCCATTTGCACCCACACATGCCACACTGTAAACAGACCTTCTTTTGTGTTTACAGACATGACAAACATACAAGAACCAATCACGGAAACACAATTTGCTGCCAAATCTGACTCAACAGCTTAAAATTGTACTCAGCCAATAATATAATTTTGAATATTTTAATACAATAAAGCTTCCTTAGTGCAAATTTAACACTAGGCTTTTTAATTTTTCACTTAATCACAAGTAGCATATTTTCTGAAATGTAGAGTAATGAAAAGGGAAGATATTATAAGTGAATAACAATTTGTTCAGAATTTAACCTGATATCCATACATTAGTGTCTCAACCCACCGGTAACAGCTCGGTAACCTGGCAGTGAGGTAGGTTAACAACAGCACTGATACTTGACACTAACTAGCATTTTATCATAACATGTGTCTTCTAAACTAGCAGAGAACTGTGGGGAAATTATAGCAAAGTTTAAGACAAGTTACAGATGTTGGAGCAAAAAGTGTTACAACAATGCTCTATAATAATATAACCACTGACCTCTAGGGGTCCTCTGCTGTTACACCAATATACTTTTGCACAAAAACCAGCAAAACTTCTGATGCTTATGTTATTATATAATGTGTAGATTATTAAGCAATACTTTGTTTTAGTAATTTGATCTCTGTCTGGCTTCTATTGTAATGGACATCTGCAGTAAACAAGCTCCAGTTCCCGCCACTTCCTGCTGCTGCCAGTCGCGGAAACACCAGTGTGTGTGTGTGTGTGTGTGTGTGTGTGTGTGTGCGTCAGTGTGTGTGTGTGAGTGTGTGTGTGTGTATCAGTGTGTGCATGAATGAGCTCCGCTTTGACTGGTGTTATTGTCTGTTATCTGCACGCATTAGGTCGCGGAAACACCAGTGTCTGTGTGTGTGTGTGTGTGTGTCAGTGTGTCAGTGTGTGCATGAACGGGCTCTGCTTTGACTGGTGTTATTGTCTGTTATCTGCACGCATCAGGTCTCGGAAGCACCGGCGGGGTTCTGCAGCGGTCGCTGCGCGGATAATGGTCGCACACATGGCGCATCACGGAGAAACGACGCCGCTGAGCGATGGGTGAGTATCGGCGGAGAACCGAGCCGCTTTACCATCACCATCGGCTCCATGCGCTCCACGCAAACAAAGAGCGTGCGCGAAACCGAAAGTAACACAGTAATAACACTGCTGTTACAGAGGAGTAATGCTTCAGGCTGGATTAGTCACATATATGAAGTTTATTCCACCGATAAACCCTCAGAAGCACCCGATGCACTGAACTGAACGCGCGTGACCTCATTAACATCAGTTACACGCGTCTCCATCAGATACAGTGTTTCTCAGTGCTGCTTTTATTTCAAACGATAAGCTGAAAGTTCTAGTCAAATCTTGCTTAGGTAGGAATTGCAGCAAGCCTCTTGGCGCGAATGCATCAGTAGTAGGCTACTATGGAAAGGGCGCTACTTATGAATATTAATAATTTAATATGACGTTGGCAGACGTTTGTAAGCAAGTGCTAATACAGGTGTTATACATGAGTAATATGAGTATGCTAGATTTTAAGGGATAGTTCACCCAAAAATGAACACTCATGAACATTCATTTAAAAAAATAATATTTACTCAATGCCTCAAGTTGTTCCAAGCCTGCATGAGTTTCTTTCATCAGCTGAACACAAAAGATCTATTGACAGTTTTCACGTGACGTCACACTCTTATAGGAACGCCCACCTGGAGGACAAAACCAAGCTTTGCTCCACTGACCGACAGCTAATTTTATGCAGATTGCATCAAGTAATAATGTAGTAAAACGCAGATATTAAAAGGCAAGATTCAGTGGACACCTTATTGACAATGTATATTTTGTACAGGCAAGAAGATGAAGCCAGAATATAAACGCAATGTGCAAAGTTTCACATTAAATGCTTCCCATAGAAAACCATTAGAAGGAAAACAATGAACCATTAAGCAGATTGCGTTCATATTCCGGCCTCATCATGTAAACTATGCATCATTAATGTGGTGATTACTGAATTTGATCTTTTAATATTACTGTTTTAAATATATTAAGGCACTTTAAGTGTTATTACAACGTTTTGTCGCACTGTTTATGATTGAAATATTGCCGCGGGTGCTTAATATGGATTGCAAATGCCCAAAACTTGCATTTTGTTCAGAAATACCTTTGTTTTATTCTTTTGAGAGGTGATATAAATATTTGCGGCTGGGAAACAGATGAAAAATTAACAGGCTTGTGATGCAGTTCTATGGATGACCTCCGGGTCTTCGAGCCGGTCACGTGACTGAAAACTATCTATTGAAGAATGTTGTTAATGGGAACCAAAGGGTTTCTGATTCCCATTCACTTACATAGCATTATTTCCCATACTATGAATGGGGTCCATCAACTGTTCGATTACCCGTATTCTTCAACATATCTAATTACCGGTGGAAAACCAGTAAGAAAACATGTTGAACACAATGGATGCAGCATCTGTATTGATGTTAAATTTGTTAAAATTAATGAAAATATAATTTTTCATTTACAAAACTAATTTGCATGTACAACAGCTTCATAAACCGAATAAAAACATAAAAAGCAAAAACACATCCAATGCACATTTTTATTCATCATTTTGTGCAGAAAAGGTACTAACCAAAGTAGGGATGCATGGTATTGTGTTTTTGCCGATATCCGATATGCCGATATTTTTCAACTTATTTTGGCCGATTCCGATATTTTTTATTTTTTTGGGAAACAACACCAAGTCTGTCCTCTGCAGAGATTATAAACAAATTATTTAAAATTTTGGTTAGTTTTTAACAAAAACTTACTTGTTACAATTAAATAAACAATTAATGAAGTTCTTTTATAATGAAAGTACACCGAAATCTGAAAATAATGACTGCATTACAATCACTGCATTTTTTCTCAGACAAATGCAGTGGTAACCTTGACATTTTATTTAAAGATTTAACATTTGTATATGTCTAAAGCAAAATTCTGAAAATCTTTCAGAGCTCCTTGTGTTTAAGTTTCACACACACACAAAAAAACACGCTAATGAATAAATCTGTATACTCTATATACAATTTTTTAATTTACAAGTTTCATGTTTGTGATTTTATTCATGTAAGCTATAGCTTCTGACCTTTAAATCAAAGCATACTCGTGATTTTTTGACATAGACCCAAACACAAACTTAATGTTTTTTGTGTATTTTACTTTAATTTTATGGCAAGTAGGCCAACAGCGCCGCCTAAGTAAATAAAACACCTTACCGGATGGGCATTAGGACCCGACTGCACACATTAGTGTCTGGCCCTGTCCCAAATCACACCCTAAACCCTCGCCGGTCTTCCTCCGAGTCCAGAGTTTCGTGGCGTAATGCCGCTTAGACTGTCGGGCAGAAGTCTGCTCGGAGCGCATCGAGGGTGCATAGCGGCTGCGAGCACCCTTCTGAATGCTAAAATCACGAATGGGACACCCTACGGTTTCGTGCACTTAACAGACACGCGCACGCTGCAGACATAGTAAGTTCGCGAGAATAAGTGCACATGAAGTAGGGCTGAACGATTTTGGAAAATAATCTAATTGCGTTTTTTTTTCCAATATTGCGATTTAATATGCAATTATTTTTTAAAGCCATTTATGTTCTTGTATGTTCATTTGTAAGTCGCTTTGGATAAAAGCGTCTGCTAAATGACTAAATGTAAATGTAATGTTCTGTATTATTCAACAAAGACGAGCAATAAATCATTGCATAGTGTGACCAACACAATATTAGATAAATTAAACATAAAAATTCCTTTCTGTAGGCCAATCCTATATGTTAGGATGAAATTAGGTGATGCATGAACTGAAAACTACAATCACAGTAGTATATTGTCTGATTTGTTGAACTTCCAGCCTGTTATAATTATGACAACATAAAGCACTGACAAATAAGCCTGGTGTAAACATTAATATGAAAGTCAGTAACAAATCACACAAACTAAAGTAGATTGCAGAAATATAAAAACAAATCTGTTGCTTTACCACACTCAGTATTTAGGTAATTCAAAGTCACTGTAATAAACATATATATAAACATGTGGATTGCACTTTTTAAACACTGTCTGTTAACTTTAGACGGACTTATTTTATAGCCTATATTATCTTAAGGTCGAAGTCTTCAGTAATGAAATGCACCATAACACTATTACTGCTTGAGTAATTTCCAAGTGCCGCACGTTCATACGCTTTCAAACATTTCCGCGTGTAGCCTAGCGTAAAGCGTGCTAACTTGTTCCTCTGAAGCCCCGTTCACACCGCCAGCGACACACAGCGACAGAGAGACATGATCCCATTTATTTTCAATGGAGAGCTGGCGACTTCCGGCGACAAGAGCGACAGTGACCGCTGGCGACGGAATGTGGGCGTCAAGCGATGCGGGTCAAGCGACAAAAGTTAAGGATTGCTCAACTTTATGCAAATGAACAGCGAATTTCGCGAGCGACAACCAATAGCAGTGAAGAATCTGTGAGCGGCGCTCACACGTCACCGTCTCGAGTGCACGCAAGACAGGACAGATTTCAGGAGCGATCTCATTGTTTTAAATGATTTGACTGTAACGACATGAAAATGATGCGTGGAAAATAAACCATTTGCAGTCTAAAGTGAGTTTGAGTCATACATTGACTGTTCGTGTTGTTAATTATAAGATACAGTGAGAAGTTCAGCACAGGTTAATGATTTAATGCACTGAGCACTGCTGTAGTTTATTTAACAACACTCTCAAACAGCAGAATGCTACTTTTATTTCTTTTAAGTCTAATTCCTAGTCAGATTAGAATGATATCTTAGTTTTACCGGTGATATAGTTTGTGATTGCATTTACTAAAGATATGTCCAGACGTGCAGTCTACCAATAACATTACAGCGACAGCAGTAGGAACGCCCACAAGCGTCTTCACAGAACAGAGTCTAGCGACATACAGCGGAAAAATCGCTGGCGGTGTGAACGGGACTTGAGTCTGAAGACTGACTTGAAGCAGCACTGCTAGACCGATCGTTGTGTGTCATCAAAGTACTGTGAGAGCTATAAGAGAGCGGACGTCTCCTTATGCTTTCTCTCGCCGTACTTTGATGTCATACACCGATCGGTCTTCACCTCTTTACTCTTGCGTGTCACGTGACAAAGTGTAATCGCAGCCTCTGCGGTTGAAAAATCATATCGCGATATTATCGCAAATGCAATTAATCGTTCAGCCCTAACATGAAGTGTGCCGTTTGGGACAGGGCCTCTGTTGACTCTATCACACGCATCATTCTGTGGGTGCATTCTTAGATTAAATGCAGTGATCCAAAATCTAATCCCCATTTAGTCAAAAGTTCTCTTCAAGAATGAGCCACACTGCTGACGTGATCTTATCGCTAGCACACCCTGAGCACATGTGAGTTATTTGCCATATCGGCTAGGCATATCGGTATAATTTTTCATATCGGCCTGATGCCGATATTTACATTTTAAACCATTATCGGCCAGTTCCAATAACGTTCTGATAATATCGTGCATCCCTAGACCAAAGTTATTTGAACACACATGATGATGTTGTAATTACAGCTTACAAACTCATAAATGCACACCTCCCAAGAGGACTGGAACACACCATTAGTCAGCGTGCTTCTTATTGATTCATGCACAGCTCTTCGATAGAGCACCTGACAGATATTCAACAAATAAATAGACTACATCATTTCCTTTTATTGCACATCACTATTAAGAGTCTCATGAGAAAGACACTTCCCGTATGCAGAATGATGCACTTCAGTGTAACTCCATCCTCGCTCCACATTCAGTTTATATCTGAGGGAGATTGTGGCTCAAACATCTACTTTGTGGCTTATAACACCTCATAAATAAACCTGTGGATGATAACGGGAACATGGCACACAGCATGAAATACACTGTCGACTGCAGCAGAGAAATCAGCGTTTTTACAGGTTTACCTGCCGATTGTTAGCTGAATGAAACACAGCAGTCCTGTTTTTGGGTTATTAACATGCGTTCAGTTTTCGTTGAGACCCTTCTCTCTTATTTTGTGTGTGCCACACACAAATACAGTTGCGTGGCTGAGGATGTTATGTGGATAGTGAGTGAACAGACAGAGGAGGTGAATTAATGAACAGTGTTGTGGGTAACACATTACAAGTAACGTAATCAGATTACTTTTTTCAAGTAACTAGTAAAGTAATGCATTTACAAGGAAATATCTGAGTTACTTTTTCAAAAAAGTAACGCCAGTTACTTTGTTTTCCCATTTATTGATTCCCATTTATTGATTATCTCACCTCCACAAAAACAGATTTAGTATTCATCAAAATGAATTAAAACAATGAAATGCAAACTCAGAATATGACGCAAACCTGCAATAATTAAATATGTTAAATAATACAAATGTATCTAATCCCATTATATTAATCAATGTCTTTGCTGCTGACCTTTGATGATCCAGTTCAACCATAAAATGACTTTAGATAAACTAACATTGTTTTTTATTGCTGAAGAGTGTTGATCCTTCTTCTCCAGCGTTCTACTGTACAGACGTGAATTTACTTTTCCTTCAGGCTGAGGTTTATTCATTACACGTTTTGGTGTGAAAGGGCTTTTACATTTGCTATAATTACAACTTCTTGTATTAAAAACAAACAATCAAGCCCTGCTCATATTTAAAAAGTAACGCAAAAGTAACATAACGCATTACTTTCCATAAAAAGTAACTAAGTAACGGAATTAGTTACTTTTTTAGGGAGTAACACAATATTGTAATGCATTACTTTTAAGAGTAACTTTCCCCAAAACTGTGAATGAATCAGAATCAGAATCAGCTTTATTCGCCAAGTGTGTGCAAACACACTAGGAATTTATTGTGGTTTTTAAGAAGCTCTTGGTACATACATATCTGACATGAGAACAGAACACTTAAATAAGACTTAACAATAATAATAATAATAATGTGTATGAATCTGGAACAGAAGATTTATGTACAGATTTGTGCCTTATTTACTCTATATATACAGCTGTATAGAAATGATGCATACATATTTACATAGTATTAGAGAGAGAGAGTAAATAATTAGAGATGGGTGATGAATTACAGAACACAGGTAATAATTCCTGTGTTAGTGGTTTAGGCTGGAGATGGCATGGGGAAAAACTGTTTTTATGCCTAGATGTTCTAGTGCACAGAGATCTGTAGCGTCTGCCTGAAGGGAGAAGCACAAACAGGTCGTGTCCAGGGAGAGAGGGATCTGTGATGATGTTACCTGCCCGTTTCTTCACGCTGGAGTAGTACAAGTCCTGAAGGCTGGGCAGGTGCACACCAATGATCCTTTCTGCTGTCCTAACAGAATGAATGTACACATGCCCGTCCTGTCTTAATGACTAGAGGTGAACAGATCTGGATTGCTGTCCTTGCAGAAGAGACTGGAGTTGTAGGTGTTGGATAGAATGAGGATGATCAGAATAGAGGAAGAGTTGACTATCAGTACTTGGATGAGAAGTTGACCGTCCTGAGATGCGTTTCCCAAAAGCTTCGTTAGCCACCTGTGGTCGAAATTTCCTTTATTACCAACAGAGTTCAATGATTCAGTGTTTTCTGAAACCATAATTCAAGCCAAATGCATTGCAACCAGTGTTGTGGAAAGTTACTTTTAAAAGTAATGCATTACAATATTGCTACTTACTTACTTTATGGAAAGTAATTTTGTTTTTGTGTTACTTTTTCTCATCTAGGCTGGGCTAATTTTTTTTCTCTTCAGCAGTAATTTTTTTTTATGTTTATCTAAAGTCATTTTTGTCCATTAGTATGGTTGAATTGGGTCATGAAAGGTCAACAGGAAAGACATTGGTTAATAAAATGGTATTAAATACATAAAGGATATTTGTGTTATTTAACATGTTTAACTACTGCAGGTTTGCGTCATATTCTGAGTTTGCATTTGACTGTTTTTATTAATTTTGAGAAATGCTGAATCTGTTTTTGATGAGTTAATGCATGCTGACATTTAGTCCAGATCTACAGTAAGATCATGTTCACACACAACGCTCTGCACTTACTCCTGATTTCTCTCAACATGGAGAACATTTGTGTGAATATTGTGTGCTTGTGTTTAAATGACGTGTGTGCTTAGCTTTCCTAACACACTTTGCTGCTTTTGCTGGATGAGTTTCTGATGCTATCTGAGAGTTATTATATGCAGTGAAGCTGCAGACTGTTGTGAGTGTGGTTTGTTCCTCTAGCCTGAGGTCAGAGTGTTTTCAGCTCTGACGTGCAAACAGATGAAACTCAACACAGAGCTGATGACACACTTCTCATGAAGCTGTGAAACTGAATGTGCTCTAGGACATGATCTGTGTCTGTTTTAGGGAGCGGTGCGCTGGATAATATGAGATGCTGGCACTGCTTCGTTTCCGGTGATTGTGTGGCATGTGGCAGGCAGACTATAATGTGAACAGGTCAAATTAAAGCTGTGATTTCTGAAACAAAATCAGCATAAAGTCGTGATCGAGGCGAGGGTGCATTGATGATGAATTGAAATTGCAGGATTTGAAGCCAGCACAATCTCTAACTAGGAGTGTGCGATATATATCGTCTGCGATAATATCGTAATTGTTGTTTTAACAATGTGCAATTTGACATTATCGAGTATTTTGCAAAAACCAAACCGAACACCTACATTACGTGATGAAGTCTAGACTAGTGCGTGTTCTTTCACTGCATGATTCAGTCTAATAAAATGCATTAAGAGAGATCACAAAATTCAAGATATGGGGGCAGAAAATGTACATTTATATAATTTCATATAGTTAAAATCACACGAAGAGTGCCATTTTTTCTTCAAAAGTCAGCATGATTACAAATGTGATGTTGATTTTATACAATAGTTCAATAAACAATAAGTTAATATTAAGAGACTTACGTTTTAGACACCATAATGCCTGTTTTTGCTCCATTTCTCCAACAAAAATAACTACTGGAGGTTTTAATTTAAAGTATCTGTTCATTTTTGATCAATGTTTAGAATATCAAAACATTATGCATTAGTAACTGCAGGTTAAAGCACTCGATGTCCCTCTGAGCTGCATTAAACAGTGTGTAAATACATCTAAACACATTCAGATGCAGCTTCTGCAAAGATTAATTTTGTTGATACTGGCTTCATTTGTTTGGTAACAACCTAAATGTCTTATTATTATAATTGACTGATTAAATGTAACAATTTGGCTCAAAAGATGCACACTTTTAGAAAAAAAAGGATTTATTAATGGTAAAAATGCCCATAAAAGTTAAAAATCAATTTAAACTTACGAAAAGATTAATTTCTGTTCACTGATGTGAACTGACCACAGAATATGAAGAATATCAAAAACTGCATCTGTCCACGGTAGACAGATATCAGCACAATTACACACTCGGCAAAATATCGTCTAATTATCGTTATCGAAAAAATCCCCAAAAATATCGAGATTTTTTCAATATCGCACACCCCTATCTCTAACCTCATGTAGTCAGCAGTGAATGTGTTCATCATTCATGCCTCTCTTGCATTCACTTGGTTTCTAGGATGGAAACACAGTTAAACATAATTTAGAATAACAGTACAAAAACCCAACAATGTATTGTCACATTAAAAGTAAAACAAAAAAAAATAATAGGGCTCTATTGTGACAGACAAGATAAAGCAGGTTACTTTTGGTATGAAACAAAGTCTCAGCTTTCAAATTTAGTCATTTTTTTAAGAAATTCAAACAATAAATAGCATTTTGTGGCTCTTTAATGTCGTGTCAGATCGCTGTAGCTCCTTAGTTCAAGCGGCGCATGAACCGATCGTTTTTTCATATTTACTCAAAAGTACGAAATAAACATGAATGAACATCAGAATGTATTTTATTTATTTCAACCACAAAAAGATGTCAATACACACAATTTCATAAGTTTAAGTCCACCAATGGACTCTCCTTTCTGATTTGTTTGTCAGACAATTTTTCGCAGGTAAATTTTAACAATAACAGTGGCGTATGAATTTTTTATTTTTTTATTTTTTACAGAAATGTAACATTTAACATTTAAAGACACTAGTCAAAATTTTGGATTGATTAAGTATACTGACCTACTTTTGATTTATTCATCCTAAATTTACCAAATTCTGTTCAATTCCACTTTATACTGTATATTTCATATTTATGACTGGATTCTGTGATTCTGTCCATGAGATCTGCATCACAGTAATCATACGGCTCTAATAAGGATTAATGGCACCTCTTTTGATCTGACACTATTAAAAATAAATTATTGGTTCTCAACGTGTGTGTCGCTCTACTGATGCTGATGAACGCTGTACTAAAATAGACTGACAGCAGAGATGTTTTCTGAGATGTGATGTGTTCATGTGTGTGTGTGTGTGTGTGAGTGTGTGTGTGTGTGTGTGTGTGTGTGTGTGTGTGTGTGTGTGTGTGTGTGTGTGTGTGTGTGTGTGTGTGTGTGTGTGTGTGTGTGTGTGTGTGTGTGTGTGTGTGTGTCTGTGTGTGTGTGTGTGTGTGTGTGTGTGTGTGTGTGTGTGTGTGTGTGTGTGTGTGTGTGTGTGTGTGTGTGTGTGAGCATGTGTGTGTGTGTGTGTGTGTGTGTGTGTGTGTGTGTGTGTGTGTGTGTGTGTGTGTGTGTGTGTGTGTGAGCATGTGTGTGTGTGTGTGTGTGTGTGAGTGTGTGTGTGTGTGTGTGTGTGTGTGTGTGTGTGTGTGTGTGTGAGCATGTGTGTGTGTGTGTGTGTGTGTGTGAGTGTGTGTGTGTGTGTGTGTGTCTGTGTGTGTGTGTGTGTGTGTGTGTGTGTGTGTGTGTGTGTGTGTGTGTGGAGAAGCGGTGAGGGTCAGGTGTTATGTTACAGGATCACATGACGACATGAACGACTGCATTACACGACAAAACCGCTCCTGTTTAATCAACAATTCTTCTGTATATATACACAACAGCAGCAGCATACTTTATTATAATGTGTATGGCCTGTAAAATGGTATATGTATCCCTTACAGGTTTATAGATATATAATAACATTAATAATTCACAACATGCACTTGACAGCTGGTCATTACAATAGTAAAATCTGTCAGATTGTCACATTGACAGTACATTAGTGCATTGTTGTGTATATTTCCATAATTAATTATTAGTACATTTCACGAATATAACATTAAGTGAAGGCCAAGATTGCAACTTTCCATTGATAGCAAGTTATTTCTGAATTTTCTTTCTTTTCTTGTCATATTAGACGTTCTGTATGAATTATATCTGCCTGCTAAGGCCTGCTCTACCTCACTGATGTTTAAAATATTCAAATTAAAATGAGATGTTTTTGCATGTATGTTTATGAGCTGTTTGATATTTACATAGTTTATTTGTTCTTTTCAGGAACGGAGAGGTTTCACCATCAGACCTGAAGGGTGAGTCAATGTGTTCACAAACCTGACCGATCTGATTATATTAACCCTGTGAAGCCTTACATAATAGTCAGGAAAAATAGAGTTTATTGAACCTTTAGACAAAATTGGAGTTTCATATTTGATACATTGTTGTTAATGCAATATATGAGGAACATGGTAGAAAAAAACACTCAAAATGTATTCAAAGGCCCAAACCGAGCAAAAATATGCAATTTCAAAACATATAATGCAGTGCAATGCAATGCTGATTGAGAGATGAAGAAATAAACGCTCCTCAGAAGATGTGAGATGAAGATCAATGATTAGTGAAAGTAGGGATGCACCGAATGTTCGGCAACCGAAATTGTTCGGCCGAAAATAGCAAAACAACCTCTTTCGGTGTTCGGCCGAATAAGCGAAAATACCGAATAAATTGTACCGAACAATGACGTGACGCAATCAAATGGATTTGCGCACTAATGCATCAAACACGTCTGCAGTGTGAAAGTATTTAAAACTGTCAGAGAAAGACGCAAAAAACATTACAAGCACCGACAGCGAGAGAGTGTTTAGCGCTGCATCTCATGTCTCTGATGAGAAGAGGAAGAGGTGGTTGATGCTGGTTACTGTGATGATTGAAATCACAAAATGGCCTCAAACGATTAGTAAATAAACTGCAGAATGTTATGTTTTCTAATACACACACAGACTGCATGTATTCAAACAGCTGCATGAGCTCGCGGCGCCAGGGTTCAGAGTCCAAAGCGCGAGAAAAATCTGCGCTGAAACACTGTTACTCGTCATTTGCTCAGTAACATTTTTATATATTTTTTTAAGACATGTGACAATGTGATACGTGCGTCAAACATCTTCCCAAATTCGTAATGAGAATAATTTAAATATCTGCTGTTGTCAACAAAAAGAAGCACAGATCTTCCTGCGGGTTTCTGCCAAAATAAAATCCAACTCCATCAACATTCATAAATGTTAGTATTGAAATTTTACTGTTGTTCTGTAAAATAAAATAAAAAAATAAGACAATAATAATGATAACAATAATTACCCTACAACAGCTCTATACATTTATTATAACATTCACACATAGTGTTCAAATTGGGATCTGTAATATATTGTAATGTTTTAAAAGAAGTCTCTTCTGCTCGGCGAGGCTGTGTTTATTTGTACAGAAAAAAATACATGCCTGATTCAAGAAGGGGGCTCAAAAATGGCCAAAAAATATTATTTTAGTAACTTAATTTTAAGTTAAATTGTGCTTTGTTGGTATAATGTCTGATAGAATGTTAAAAAAAATTCAGTGTTAAGTAAATATTCTTAAATTGTTGTTTTGTAATTGATTTTATTATTTGAAAAGCAGGACAAAACAGTAAAAAGCACATTTTGGCGATTTAATTTATGCAATGGTGAAAAAATGGCTAAATAGGCCTACATGGGAAAAAAATGCGAAAAACCGTGTTCCGTATTCGGCCCAGTGTTTCATGTCGGTGCATCCCTAAGTGAAAGTAAAGCTTCTGGAAACAAACGCTCCTCAAAAGATCCTGATGATCACACAACAATATCCCCGGTGTCAGATTAACACTGTATATGTGTCCACACTACAGAGTGTTAAAAGTAACACTGAAGTTAATGAGGTAATTAAGAGATTCATTGAGTTATGATTGATCATTATTGAACACACCTGATGTTAACGAGCAGAATCACCAAAGAAGAAAATCACAGTTTTTAACTCACCATTATAGTGATCAGTGTTTACTTTAGTTGGGCTCTTGACTTTTTAATATTAAATTTTGTTTGGCTGCTATAACTGAATTATAACAGCCAGATGGTGATGATTATATTTTGACATAATCGTCATGTATTGATCTGAATAACTGAGTTAGGTTTTATTTGTAGGTTACATCAACACTGTGAACAACAGAAGATCTGGCATTTTCAGTATAATCATACATATGTTTTTAAAACTTATTTTGATCAAAAACTTAAACATCTTTAATTAAGACACACAGGCATTAATACTCAAAAACAACAGGTGACCATCAAAAAACATGTAGACAATCAAAACTCATCCATGGCTCCCATCATGCATTGCGGCATGACTAAATTACTAAATTAAAACTTTTTTCTTTTCTTTTTGCTGTTTTTATGTGACTTTAGTAGCTAGTTTTGTGATGTTCAGAGTTGATCTATTTATCTGAATATGCTGTTTGTCATCGTTGTTGAGATTCATACGCTGGTTCTTGATGTCTGTGTGTGCCTTAAAGAAACACTTTTTAATATATATATATATATATATATATATTTTGGATCAGAACAGCTTGTGAGAAATTCTTTCCAAATTTATAGAAAACACAGAGTCTTTCGCTGTAGAAGCACAAGACTGTTGTAATCAATAAAGGACATTTAACACAGAGATTAGACTTTAAATGAGTTCAATGATTCAGGTCAAATAATGATTATGTTAAAACATAATACACAATCTTTGCAAAAGCCTGACTGTTATAATTCAGTTATAGCAGCCAAATAAAATATAATATAAAAAATCAAGGGTCAAGAGCCCAACTAAAGTAAACACTGATCACCATAATGGTGACATACAAAATGTGAAATTTTCTTCTTTGGTGATTCTGCTTGTTAACATCAAGTGTCTTCAATAATTGTCAGTCATCACTTAATTAATAACTAATTACCTCATTCAGTGTTACTTTTAACACTCTGTAGTGTGGACACATATAGACACCCAGCAGTGTTAATTTTGCTGTGTATATTTGAGACGCACTGATTTTTCTAAAACATGATTGATGGAGAATCAAGTAAAGCTGAGCTGCTTCAGTCCAGTAAGTGTTCATCTGGAGATATGACTGCAGTTATTCTGATGTTTACTTGATCAAAATCAGTCAAGATTTGACACTGAAGCTGGACGCTTGTACAATTACACTAAAAGAGCTTTAACTGGATAAAACACTCTAAACTATCAGAGACAGAAGACATGAGGAGATTGAGTGAGAAACAGGTTTAACAGCAAAGACTGATCATGTTGATTATTTAGAGTCTTAGACATTTGCATATGAAATGTCATAAAACTGGTTAAGCTTGAACAGAGAAAATGACATCATTTCCAGTCATAGGAGGGTTGAGAAGCTCTGGTTTAGATTGTAAACACAGTCATGATGTCTGCAGTGTCCAGCAGAGGTCAGCATAACCTTATTAAGCTCTTTATATGCATATGTTACACTCCATATACTGTATATATATGAAGAGTTCATTTGCAAAAACAGATAACTACGTTTTTAACAATTTTCAAAAATCAAGTTTTTTTCATTGTGCATTTCAATTAATTTCAATCAAATGCAGTTGGGTTATTTTGATTAGGTACAAAATACAAAAAAACACTAGCTAACTAACACAATAAAACACAATAGAAACATGATAGCATAATAAAAACATGATTTTTGAGTTATCTGTTTTTGCAAATAAAAGTCATATATATATATATATATATATATGTTATTATTATTATTATTAATATATATTATATTATTTTACTTTAAGGAACAAAAATTTTCTTTTTTTTAGTTTTACTTAATTATAATAGTTCATCATACACAGAAGCAATGTTTGGTGCTGAAAGTGTACTGTATATATTAGGCTTCGTATATATCAGATTGCCAGCAAAAATCTGATTTTGTATATGCAGATTTTATACAGATGGGCTTTTGAAAAAGCAAAAAACAAACAAACATGAGACCTGATTTTTTCCCCCCAAATCTGATTCAAACCACATTTGAAGGTGTTTGAAATGTGATTCTAATCATATTTTGACAGATCTGTCTGGATGCTCTGCTGCTCTTCTGAATCACTCTTAACACAACACATAACAATAACATCAAAACCGGTGACGGAAGTGCTGGATGTGTTCATACAGTATTCAAACAAAGCCTTAGAGGCAACTTATTCAAGTGGTTCATCAATATTAAGGTTTTGTATCTAGTTTACACAGAAGAGAGGAGACTCCAGAACTGTTAACACACTCAGATCAGACACAGAGAGAAATTAGTTTATGTTAAGAACAAAATGTGTCAGTAGCCCACTGTCACTTTCTAATTAACCAGCACAATAAGTCTTGAAGTTCCACACACACACACACACACACACACACACACACATATACACACACACACACACACAGACACGCACACTCTCACACACACACACACACACACACACACACACACACACACACACACACACACACACACACACACACACACACACACACACACACACACACACACAGACACTCACACACACACACATAAAGACACACACACATACACACACACACACACACACACACACACACACACACACACAGACACAGACACACAAACACACACACAGAGGACACACACACACATCATCTTACTCAGCTGATTAAACCCAAACTAAACCCTGGACCTGCGGTTAATGTTTGACATGTGCCTTTCATTGTTTGAATGACATTATTTTACAGTAATACTAAAATTGTCTTTACTCACCATCAAACCATGCAGCATATTTATCATTGAACAGTCTGATTAAGATTATAAAATACCAAATTATCACACTAAAGCTGCATTTATACATGGTCTCAGGTGGCACATGGAGAACTGCAAAAACAAATCAAGAGCAAATCTATTTACAAGTCAAAACACTAAGTAACACGAGAGTCACACACACACACACACACACACACACGAACACACACACACACACACACACACACACACGAGCAGACACACACACACACACACACACACACACACACACACAGAGGAGACACACACGCACACACACACACACACACACAGAGGAGACACACACACACACACACACACACATACAGCACACAGCACACGCACACAGAGGAGACACACACACAGAGACGCACACACACAGCACACAAACAGCGCACACACACACACACACACAGCACACAGCACACACACACACACACACACACATACAGCACACAGCACACGCACACGCACACGTACACGTACACGTACACGTACACGTACACGTACACGCGCACACACACGCACACACACACAGACACACACACACACACACACACACACACACACACACACAGAGAAGGCTATCATTACAAAAGGAAACAGGAAGACCAGACTCCATAATAAGAGTCCCAGAACAAATAAAACACAGAAACAGTGACCTCCAGTGGTCACAAGACGACTATAGCACCTAATGTACAATCAGTGTGATTGCTGGTTAATTTCTGTTATCTTTAATGAAATATTCTCTTCTGAATGAATCCGGCGAGCTTTAAAGTGTGAGGTTATTAGTTCATAAATCCTTCATAACCCTGTCATGTTTCTGTTTTCTGTTGAACAGATCATCCTGGAAGCTCTCACAGCAGCACAGGTGCGTGGATTCATTTAAAACTCACGTCTGCGCTTTCATTTAATAACGCACAGATTGTTGAGTAGCATATGAAGAATTAACTGTAAATATTCCATCTAGATGAAGTTATCATTCCCTATATGACAGATTTCACAGATTACATCAGCATTTTTCCTAATGTCTCATGCAGAAACACTCTAAAATATCAGACTCAGAGAGTGTGAATCTTTGGTTCCCTCCAACAAAACACACATAACACACAAACAATAGCATGCAGCAGTGATTGTGTAATCGTGAATCAGTCAGGAGGAGCTTGACACATATAGAGCTACTTTCTCTCATTATAGTGACAGACATGCATGGGTTTACCTTGCTTACTGACCCTGATCCCGATCCGTGTGTGATTCTGCAGAAGAACAATGGGAACGTTTAACCTGTTAACCTGCACCCCCATTTTGGGCCTCACAGCTGAAAATGACCTACCTAAATTAAAATGGTAACATTTCCTGACAATAATGTGCTACACACACAATTTATGTATATTTGGAAAGAAGACACTCTAGGCTTTACTATGCATCATCCAGAGTTGATAATGCTCAAAAAAATAAAAAGTTATAGACACTGAAGTGCCTTGAAAAATGTTTTACCACACTGAATGTTTTTTTTATTTCATAAACAAATACATGAAATAAGTCCAGGAGCAATCCAGAAAAGTAATGGGTTGAAAGTCACAAGTCTAATGAGTTTATATTTCAAATTTGAAGAAGATACCATGAAAAATGAGATTCCTGAAATCATTTGTGTGATAATATTTCCAGATACCCCCCCCCCCCCCCCGTTTAATGAAAATTACCACTAGATGTATTGAAGAATTCCACAAACTATTTTAGTCATTATACATAGTTTTTTCAATTATATAATAATAGACAGAATTTTATACATCATATTAGTGATTTATTTGAGCACTAAAAATACAATAAGAATAATTTGAGTAATAAAAAAGAAGAAAAAAAAAGAAAAAAAGAAGAATTTGCTTTGTATGTAGTAGCATACAAAGCATACTCAATACTCTGCACTGCCAGACATAAACTGATATTGCCAGACATTCACACTGATTGCAGTCTGTAATCACACGCTGATGTGCGTCCATACAGATGATAATCATACAGATGGGCCATATCATCAACAATAGCCGGTCATTGATGAATTCTGATAGCAGTCATATAGTTGGTAATTACACGCTGATTTGCGTTCATATAGATGGTAATCACGCAGATACAGCCATGTTACACACATCACACACACACACATAAATAAAAAATGTTGAAAAAAAGAAAATATAAGGTTTATTTAGCAAAAAAGGGGATCGCTAATTTATGCCCACATCAGATGACAGGTGCGTCACAGCGTGCGTCACGCGCCGTCACGAGGGAGCGCCAGAATTCAAATAAACAATATTCCGCTTATCTTTAACTTTTTTTTTTGGATGGTCACATTCTGTCTGTTTTTTTACCACCAAGACACTGTTTTTGAGCGTAATTTATTCCATAACGGACACAAACAATAACTCTCCCTGAAGAAATTAAACTGAAACAAATCAATAACGATCCAAATTACAACGTTATTGTTTCTTTGGACTAAAAGTTCTTGATGGAATGTTGTTCAGTGGACCCTTATCTCTGAAATGAAACCGGGATTTACAGCAGTGGATACGTTTGTGTCTCATTATCAGGATGAATCTGGTATGTACTGCAGTTTTTTTATACATGTTTTGATGTGTACTGCTTACACAAATTTAGCAAATACATTCCTTATAAGCTTTCTATCGAAAAACAGCGATCTGTTGTCGATGCTTGAGGCTTAGACCTTCGGAATGATATATAGTTTGTCAAAATTAACTTTGTCCCATTTCATCTAATCTATTCACAAACGATCACATGTTCAAACAAAGAGCTTTCAGTGCGCCGGCGTCCTGGTGCATGTTAACAGGTTAAAGAGGACATAACACACACAGTTTCACCCAATCTCATGTTAATCTTGAGTACCTATAGAGTAGTACCGCATCCTTCATATCTCCAAAAAGAGTTTAGTTTTATCATATCTATAAAAGAAAGATACAGCTTTATGATTTACGAGCCGAGCTCCTGGAGGCGTGTCGTGGGCGGAGCTAAAGAGTGAAGGTGTGTCATGGGCGGAGCTAGAGTGAAGGCGTGTCGTGGGCGGAGCTAAAGAGTGACGAGCACTTGAGTGCAGATCACCAACAAAACAGAGACATTTGATGCCGTTTCACTCACCATCTGCAGTTCTGAATCATGACTGGGATCTTTTATAGCTGGGACCGCTCCATCTTTCAGTATCAAACCATGTGCAAATCCAGCGTCGAACTGGGTCTTGTTTATAAAACGTTCCTCAACAAACACACTTGAGAAACTCAATCGCTTCCCCGGAAAAACAAACTGCATCCACTGTTCACATAACGCTGGGTTCTTCGGGAAGCTGAACAAGGTTATCTTTCCCTCACAACCAAAAACACACTTCTTTAGAGACGTTCTTCCCGAGTGCAGCCGGATGAAGCGTGTTGATTGGCTGCTCTCGCTCCGGTCGATGCGTGCACGGGTGTGCTCTTCCGGGAGAAATGCCCATATAAGGAGTTCCACCCTCGTTTACGTCATCAAGAGCCACGATCGAAAAAAACTCTCCGAAACTTGTACGAACCCGGAAATTAGATTTTTGGCACAGAAATACATGAAACAGCATTGTACCCCCCCTTTAATAAGACAAAATACAATGTAGAATCAAGGGCCGTAGAGTTTTCTGTATCAAACTGGGCTTTTACACACTTCACAGATGTTACTGTGGTGGGGCAGTGCAATTTTGAGACACAAGCCCAAGGTTTTACTAATAAGAAAGTCCGACTACGCCACTCTAGGAGTTGACCCCAGTGAAAATACTCAAACCACTCAAAAATTGAGTAATAAAGCACACAGGTTCGGTTCCCTCATAGAATTAGGCAAGAGACGTGAGTAAAGTATAAAAATATAAATGTTTGTTTATTAATACAGAGATGGTTTAAAATGTTGGACACTAAAACCAACAAGAAACACAGAAAACCCCACTTCAATCAAAAGAAAACAAATTACAAAAGGAAAAAGATAATACAAACCAACTTAGTATGTAGCAGTTAGGTGTATATGTAAAACAGAAACTGAATAATACCAGCAGGGCTGAGGCTCCCAACGGCAGGAATCAATGTAGAGTTCGGTTTTACAAGGGCACACGTCCACGCACACACACACACCCGTGCAGTCTGATCACATTATCAAACACTCAAAAGTGTACACCGCACACGATAAAGAAGAACCACCACCACAAGGAGGAAGATCAATCCACCCGTGGGACCCCAGCTCCTGCAATAAATCAAAAAGAAATTAAGAAGCTATAGAAATGGACTTAGAAATGGCAATATAGACATCAAGCAGCCACTCCTCACAAACGTGAGTATCAATAACAGACAGAGGTAAGGAGAGGAAACAATATAAGCTTAGAAGGATCAAATAGTTGGTCACCTAATTATTACAAAACAATTTGAACTCAGTAGATGATTACACACAAGTAGAGTTGCATTAATAGATGATTGGATCACAAGCATCACAAACTATAACCACTTAATTGGTTTTACAGGAATAAAGGAAAGAAAATTAAATCAACCAAACAAAACAAACTTTACTTCCACAGAATTAAAAGTAAAAGAAAACAACAAAAGATTGAATGGTTTAAATCAAACGAAAAAAAGAAAAAGGAGACAGAGGCCAGTTTTATCTCTTATACAAATGAAAGAGCGCTGATCAGGCCTCCAAACAAGCCATAAATGTGAAGCAGGGCACTAAAATGGCACGTAAGACTCAGACCAGCAGTCCTCTTTAATTAATGGCGATGATCGCGTCTGCGCAGCTGTATGAACCACAGCTCTTTAACAGCGTGAAGGCAGCAGCAAACAATCACGGCATAGAACGAGGGGGAGAATCCTACAACGAACACAAAAGATGTTACCAATCATAATATTATCCCCACTCCCAATTATAGTTGCGTTTAAACACTTACCATCAGGATATCACGCCAGATAGAACGCTTTACAGGCACGGATTGGTCACGGTCATGCACACACAACCATACTAGCTCTATACAACAAGCTCTTAACAATACACATACCTAAGAGGCGAACAGTCATCAAATCCACTAAGCAGTATGAAAGGGCACCAGCACCAAAACATAAAGCTGCACTATGATTAACAAAAACGATTTAAAATTATGCACACCCCAACAATTTCCAAATCATCACCTATTAAAACATAGCACGCTTAACTACAGCCACCGTCAACACAAAGGGGGAAAACGGACGTGACGCATCTCAGGTAACAGCCAATCAGCCTTTAAATAGAAGATACTACTCGCTGATAGGCAAACACTGCTGTCAATCACCTAATCCCGTTACATTACCATTATTAATAAAAGTTCTTTTTCAGACTCAGTGCTTTACTGTTAAATATTAATTTTCAAGAGAGAAATTATGTCATATTACTAGTAAATTAATGTATATTATAATTTTGACCCAGAAAGGATTTTCCTAAAAGCGCTAGTTAATGTTGTGGCATTGGACTAAAATTTACTGACTTTGCACAAACAAGGATTTTTTTTTATTGAAAAAAAAAAAAAATCCCCCCGACAGACCCACACCATACATGAATTAAAAAATAAATTTTACATCAAAAAGAAGAAACAAAATATTTAACAATGTCAAAAGTAGCACTCCAGGTCTTCAGAGTGTTTGTCTTTGCTCCATGAATACGAGCTGTAGATAGATCCATAGAAGCAATGTCCAGCAAAGATAAACCCGCACACGTCTGGTCATTAAATGAGGAGGAACAGCGACTGACTCACATCTTCTCTGCAGCAGTGAGAGCAGCTAAAAGTACGTTTCTCTGTTGTGGAGACAGAGCCAATTCAGAAAAATCATTTAAGAAGAAAAGATCAGGAGTCAAAACCACATCCTTTTCTAATAGAAATTATATTATAGCTGAGTCCAGAAAAGAGAAAGTGCAGAGCATTCCCCAAAAAACTGTAAATATGTACCGAGTGCCCCCTGCGGACATAAATTGCAATTTGGGGAAGGTGACACATGCATATAGAAGCGTTTGCTTTTCTTTTCTGATATTTTTTGTACTTTTTGGGGGATTTTCTTCCTGCTTTGTTACACTCATGGTGTTCCTGGTCAAAAATGACCAGTCAATTAAAAAATTGCTTATACATTTCTTGTTATGCTATATTGTTTACAAATATTGGTAAGTCCCTCAGATTTTGAGAGAATATTTCCAAAATTATCTACAAATAATGTTTTTGGGGTTTTTTTCACTCAGAAACTGAGGTGCATGAGCTCAGCCGGTTCCAAACAGAAATACTGCTGATTGAAAACAAGTTGATAAAAAGATTGAATCCAAGATTTGGTGATAATACAGCATAATCCACAGGAATAAGCAGAATATATGTGTCACATGTATGTTCTGTTTAGTTTTGAGTTTGTTTTCATTGTGTTTTCTGTTGTACCTGCCCTGACCTAGTTTTCCTTAGTTCCCTGATTATCATTTGTATCACCTGTTCCTAGTTTATTTACTCATTAGTCCCTCATTTGGTTAGGATTTATATCCCTGCCTTTCCCCTGTTTCTTGGTCCTATCTGACGTCGGTTTATGTGGTTGTTTTTCCTTATTTTTCCCATGTGGATTTATTATAGACTTTGTTCGATTGATCATCTGCCTCCTTTGACTCCTTTGAGCTTCTTGCTCCAAAAACCCGTGACAATATGTGGTTTGGGAATGGTGTTTATTTATTTTTTGTGAAGTGTAATTGAATAAGTGTATTGTTGTATATTTGATCTGCTCTCTGAATAGCCTAAGACACATTTCTCCTGAGGGAGATAATAAAAGAGAAACTTAAACTTAAACTTATAACGGCAGATTTACAAGCATTGTCTGTCACTAACAAGCAAGGCTGATCATTGTTGACCGATTACACCAGATTATCTGTCATCTGCTCTCATTAAAACATGTATGATTTGTATTTTGAGAGGAGCTGCTGGGTAAAATGTCCAGGCTGCTGTCAAACCAGCTGTTTTTTAATTTAATCTTAATCTTAGTCCTGTTTGAAAGGTCTTTGTTAGTTTATTTTAAGGTCTCTTAACTAGTTGCTTATTAGCATGCATATTACTAGAATATTAGCCATTTATTAGTAGTAATTAAGCACATATTAATGCCTTATTCTACATCCTTAATCCTACCCAACACCTAAACTTAACAATTACCGCACTAACTATTAATAAGCAGCAAATTATGAATTTATTGAGGGAGAAGTCATAGTTAATAGTGAAGTGTTGCCTATTCTAAAGTGTTACCGTTAGTTTTTATCATATTTAGTCAACCTATCCTATTTTTTCTTTCTTTCTTTTTTTAATTTAGTGGAGTTGTAATTGACTAAAATTCTAGGAATTTTAGTCAATATAATAAACTCATGCTGCATAATAATGAAACTACTCAACTCAAATCGCAATTACTGATCATGGTTGTTGTCATCTTGAGAAATTTCATCAGAATTATTGCACTTTCACCTGTAAACAAAAATCAAGAGAATGCCAACTCATACACATGCTTTTCTGACCTCATCTAGTTTCCTGATTTATTATATTTTCATAAATGAGCGCACTCTCTGCATTATGATCACTGGTCAAACTCAAAAGCTAAGCAGGGTTCCCACAGGTCCTTGAAATCCTTGAAAGTTTGTGAATCTGAAAAAAAAAAAGTCAAGGCCCTGGAAAGTTTTAGAAAATAAACATACAGAGATACAGGTCCTTGAAAGTGCTTGAATTTATTTTGTGCAAAAAAAAAATCCATATTATTCCCTCCGGTCTGTTAATGTGTTATTTTAACTACTACTACGATGGTACCTCAAAGTTTCACAAGACACACCGTGTTCAATAAACATAAATAAACATTTACATTTTTATGCATTTAGCAGACGCTTTTATCCAAAGCGACTTACAGTGCATTCAGGCTATACATTTTCTTTTTTTTAGCAGTATGTAACATAAAAAACGTGTGATAATCTGTTGCCCAAATATTTTATTTAATGTAATGTTGAACTGCTTTGCTTGTTAAGATAATGTAAACCCATGAGGCAAGAAAACTTAAGCATATTCATATATCCTAAAACTTATGGCTACATGAGCCTAAGCGCTTTTCAATAAAATCCATGCAAAAGTCAATATCAGATCATTTTAGAATACAGTATAGGATGCACCAAATATTCTTCAGTTTTATGCAAAACATAAAATATAATATCAGATAGAATATCAGAATATCAGATCTAAAAAAATGCAAAAAAAACAAAAAACTTTTTTGCATAGTTGTGTTTGACACATGAAAACTGTAACAATGTATCGTACAATGTAACACGATGTAACCTTGCTCTCACTTGAAATGTGTCCCCACATTAAGTCCTTGAATTTGAGAGTATTGGACCTGAAAAGTCCTTGAATTTGAAGTTAACCAAAGTGTGGGAACCCTGGCTAAGAGTAAAAGTTCTAATATTAATTCCAAAGTATATTCAGTGATTTATGCCAGTGTTTCTTCCTCAAATATCTGATATGAATGTGTTTGTTCAGATAACACATCGACTGAGGAGAGCTCGGAGGAAGAGGAAGCCCACGAGGAGGAAGAGGAAAGAGATTCAGGTTCAGATTTGATCACATATATTCATCTCCTTATAATCAGTGTTGGGTGTAACTGTAATTAAATTACTTATCCACTGAAAAAGTAAAGTAAGGGATTACTGTTAATTTTTAGGTAATTTAATCACAGTTACTTATAAAGTACTTGCGTTACATACAGTAAATAATTTGAAATCTAAATTTACCATCTAAAGATAAAATTGAATGCATCGGCTTTAACCCTCTGCGCGCCGGCTCGTTCTTTTTCAGATTTTCCTGATTCACAGAGAAACCTCAGATACATATAAGACTAAAATCAATAGAATCAAAAAGGTTTGAAGTGTCTACTTTTAAATGAACGAATTCAAATCCAAAACTAATATTTCTGATTATGTAATCCGTATGAAAGTGAGGTACAGTCTTTTCTGTATCTGAGCTCATTATATGCAGGCACCTGCGCACAAACGCCCTCACCTAGATACAAAAATAAAATAAATAAAAAGATCAAGATTCATCATTTTTGAAAGAAGACCTACTATGAGGAATTTACCTCATAAGAACAGCGCGATCTGACATGGCTTTATTCAGTGGAGGAGATCGTTCCTGTCATTTATTCTTACCTACATTAGTTAACATGTTATTTTTACATAAACCTGTATGGATTTTACTAGTTGGGCTTTTCCTGAACATCTTGCCAAACTGCAAAACATCTGAATAACAAAAAAGCTTAAAAGTTAAACAATACATTTCAGATATTTCTATTTGTTAACCAAAGAAGGTGCAATTTTTATAAAAACGTTTAAGTATTACAGTTGTTTTAAAGCTAAAAGGCTAAACTATTCTATGTTTGACGCAAATTGAAAGAATAAAGACTTCAATTTCTATTAGGTTTATATGGATTTTAAGATGTAGCCTAATTAGCGAATTTAATAATTAAGTTACTTATTGAGTAGCTAAGTTACTTTTCAGACAGAGTAATTAGTAAAGTAATTTAAATACAATATTGATGAAGGAATTAGTAACTGTAATTAATTACTTTTTGAAAGTAACTTACCCAACACTGCTTATAATCTACTAAAATATTAGTATCTGAACAGTAATGTATCTTGCAGCTTTACTTGGTATATTTTGAGTGCTTCTGTGTTTTAAACAGAAGATGAAGTGCACTGAAAGCCTATTAAACACCTTTCCATAACAATCACAATAATGAGAGAGACTGGAGTAGCATTTTATTTTAAGATCAAATTTACATGTAAAGCTTTCAGGGGTCCTGTAGCTCAATCCTCTTGATCTTGAATGAAGGATGAACCATAATGATACATTATCCTGTGTTTCCAGACTCGGACACGAGAGCCAGAGCAGAAAACCACACTGGTAATGATCCTCGTCTCATGTGTGCTGTGTTTAGATCATGAGCTGAGGTCATAAATCTGTGTTTGTCTCCCATAAAGCCTCAGACGAGCCGCTTCAGTCCTGCTGTGAGAAGTGCAGAGCTCTAAAGGTCAGTTTCTGAACACACAACGCTCTTAGCTTCGTGGCAGTTTACAAAACACATACTGTAAAAAAAAATCCGTAAAATTTACGGTAAAAAACTGGCAGCTGTTGTTGCCGGAATTCTACCATAAAACATACAGTAACAACGTTTTAGGTTTACTTAAATTTACAGTTAAATACCGTAATTTCATTAACTGATATAATGTTAATATACCAACCTACTGAAGTATTGAAATCTGTTTTGTATCTTTGTAATACACTGATAACCACCAAAAGCATGTGGTGATGAGAAAATCACATGATGAACCAAAGCCAATCACAAGCAGCTTTTAAATATTAACACATATAGAAGATGCACAGCGTCATTCACACCATCATGGTGACACTCATTAAACTGAAATATGCAATAAACATTAATTTAACAACATTAGATGTAACATACAACCCTAATAAACATAACCGATAAGAAAAAACTAAGAAGAAACAGTTATTTCAAAGAAAAAACATCAAATTTTAACTAAATTTGAAATGCAATGCAGGGAATTCTGGGAACGTCAGTTTACGGTTTTTCCCTGTAAATTTTACACTTACCGTTAACCATTTAACAGGTTTTTACTGTAGCATTTTCACAGTTTTTTTTACCATTAAAATCACGGTCATTTTTTACAGTGTACAGTGTAGTAAACAGTCAATAACTAAACAGTGGATATCTGTAAATATCAACGTAAAATAGTATTTCTAAGAAGTACCCTGTAATACAGACTTTCTTAACATGTCCTTAAAAAGTCTTAATTCAGCCTTCAACAAATTAAGTTCATAAAAAGTTCTTAAATCACAGCAGAAAGTCTTCAGCTCTTAAAGTCACGGCAATAAATACAAAATAAATGTATAAAAATAAATAAATTAAAAATGACCCTCTAACAATGTTCTAGTGTTTTCTGTTCTTTTTCTATTGTATCTACTCGTTTTCTTTTAATTTACTTGCTATGTGTACTGTGTTAAGCTAACCGATACATTGCTCTTACATATCATTGCTCTTTTGTTGGTTTTGATTGCTTCTATTGTCCTCATTTGTAAGCAGTGTTGGGCTAGTTACTCAAAGAATGTAATATATTACTCATTACTAGTTACTCCTCTCAGAAGTAATATTGTTACTTTACTTATTGCTTTCTGGCAACAGTAATTAGTTACACTACTAGTTACATTGTTTCTTCACGCCTCACAGAAGTTGTAACTGTGTATCTTCCACATAAATGTTACTAATAACATATTTCTGTCTCATCATTTGACCAAAATCCACATTATTAGTTATTACAAACACTCAATAGTGATTAATAGTGACATTCAAGCAGAAGTGTTGTATTAATCTCATTAATTGTCATGTGTAGCTTGAAGCTAATCGTAATTTCTCCTTTACCCATATACAATTATATTGCATTATGTATTTTATCAAATCACATAAGTTTGTAAGAAACTGTTTAATTTTCCAAAAATATTATTAATTATAGTAATATAATGTAGCAGATGCTGATCAGAGGGATGTAATGCCAGAGTAAAGTAATACACAACAGTGTTCAGATCATCTTTTTTCCTGACAAAATCAATATAATGCAATATTTCTATCTGCTAAATGTAAGCTTTTTCCATATTCCAAGCTTGCTGCCGCACTGAGACATCACATGTATATGTGAGTCGTGAAAACTATGAAAATAAATCAGGAATTATTTGATTGTTGGATTTTAAATCAGCGGGTCGAGGCATCAAAAATAACTAAGCTGTTTTATGGATGGTAACTGTAATATTATTACTGAATTCTTATTAGTAATTACTTACACTACTAGTTACTCCAAAAAGTAATATTATTACAGTAACTAAGTTACAGTAACTAGTTACTGCCCAACACTGTTTGTAAGTCGCTTTGGATAAAAGCATCTGCTAAATGACTAAATATCATTTAAAAACAGAAATGTTGCATGCATTGCAAAAAATAAGTATCTTCCTCAGTATTTTGTGTACAAATATCTAAACATCCTTGAATCAAGATACATTTTCTTACTAAATTCTAGTCTTAATTTTCTTTGCTTGGTCTTAACTTTACCGTCATAAACCATGTAATATCATAACTTTGAGCACAAGGCTAGTAACGGCTCAATACTGTCAACCCTGTGGCCTCTCTGAATATGGAATATATTAAAAGTATTGACAACTATGAAATTAAAAAAAGAATGTAGTGATGATGGAGGAACATGTGTGATGAGCTCTTCTTTTATTCCTCACTATATGATCTGTCAATAAATTCATATGATATTTGTCTATAAAACTGATTTCAAGCATTTAAGCAGAAGCCCTTAGTTTAGATTCAGTAAAGTAAAGGGTAAAATTTGACTGGTATTATATCTATATACCAGTATATCATAACATATACCAGTGAATCTCAAGACGTACTCCAATGGAAAGTATATAAGAAGAAGTATATACAATATCAAAATGGAAAAAGCCAGTGGATTGACAGAATGGCTTATAAACTGCTGGTGATGAATGTAATGCTGACACAACTCTGTTTTTCCCTCACAGAATCCCAAATCTGAGCTCGTCACCCCCAGGAAGATCTCTAGAGATCGGCTACAGTAGGTTCTGTTCTCCATACTGTACATCCTCACAGTGGCGTGATCGCTCTCGTCTGACTCACAGCAGATAGTCCCTCGCTGTATGACTCTCGTTTCTAAATGACCAGTGCTGCAGTCTAAACTTGACTGGTGTAAAATCCTTCTCTGCCCTGGCAGCTTCAGAAGAACCCAAGATGTGATGTGAGAATGGTCAAATGTGTCATTGAAATATTTCTGCTGCATGGTATAATTCCCCAATGAATAATAAGTGTGTAACAAGTGTGCCACACATCAATTAGGAAACCTTTGAATAACTACTGTTTGAAAGATTGAGGTCAGTTTTTAATGTTTTTGAAAGAAGTCTCTTCTGTTCACAGAGGCTGCATTTATTTGATTAAAAAACAGTGATTTTGTGAAATATAATTACAATTTAAAATAGCTGATTATCTGTTAAACTGTAATTTATTTCTGTGATCAAAGCTGTATTTTCAGTCTTCAGTGTCACATGATCTTCAGAAATCATAATAATATGCTGATTTATTATCAATGTTGAAAATTGTGTTGTGCTGCGCAATATTTTTGTGATACATTTTAATTTTCAGGATTTACAGATGAATAGAAAGTTCAAAAGAACAGTATTTATTTGAAATATAATCTTTTGTAACATTATAAATGTCTTTACTGTCACAATTGATTAATATAATGCGTCCTCATTAAATGAAAGTATTAATTTCCTCCAAAAACATGTTTTTTTTTAACCATATATTCACTTAGAAAACACTTATTTATCATTTTAACTATTACTATTTTTGATTAAATAAATGCAGCCTCGGTGAACAGAAGAGACTTCTTTCAGAAACATAAAAAATATAAAATATTTAACATTTTACGTCTTAGTTCTCAACAATCATATTTCAATACTGGCATAAATGCCAATTTTTCAACTGTTATATGCTAGTATTGAAAAATGTTTTCTGAGAACTGAGAAGTAAAATATTAAACCTTTTATTAATCATCTTATGAACAATTTAGTCGGAAGGTATCTGCTATTATTTGACTTATTCAATTCAAATCAAGTTTATTTGTATAGCGCCTTTAACGATACAATTGTTGCAAAGCAGCTTTACAGGAAATTAAGTTTCTACAATATACATACGCTGCCCTCCAAAAGTTTGGAAACACCCCGGGCAAAGTGTGGTTTTGGACTATATCAGCATAAATCCTTATAATTTTTTGGTGCAAATACATTAAAGTAACTTGACATTATCATTGAAGACCAGCAATAATAATTTTCATTTTGATTACATAATAATGTCAATATACTGTATACATGTCACAGTCAGACATGCTGTGATGCCTGGTTACTGGTTTAATCTTGGCCCAGGTTTTGGCTCAGCACACCTTAATAGCTTCAACAATTGATTGCCAATTAAGTTTAGAATACAATGAACCAATTAGAACACAATTTAGGTCAGATAGTTTACAAATATTACATTTAAAATTTTAGTTTTTGCTATGTATAAACTGTTTATGTAATAAAATATGTTTTCGTAGTTTGTGTTGTCCCTCATCAGTGCAAAATTATCACAAATTAAAAAGGATTCATGCCAATATTGTCCAAAACCCCACTTTTCTAGAGTGTTTCCAAACTTTTGGAGGGCAGTGTATATACTGTAGAAACTTAATATATTTAACTTATAGCAAAATTTGTTAATTCTGTAGGTTGTCTGAGGGGTTGGCATCATCTCTTCTCAGGTGTTTGGTCATCTCAGATCATTTAAGGGTTGGATCCAGACTGAAGCTGATGTTAATATCGTGGCAGAAACAGAGAAACAAATAGAGACATAATTAGCGTAGCTGTTGTTCCATCCAAGCAAAGATGATTTGTTCAACCAAAGCTAAAAAATAATAACGTGCGTTTGATCAGATATAACTGCAGTACAAGATTATGAGATGCATTATGTGAATACTTGGCTAAAGAGATGTGTATTTAATCTAGATTTAAACAGAGAGAGTGTGTCTGAACCCCGAACGTTATCAGGAAGGCTATTCCAGAGTTTGGGAGCCAAATATGAAATAGCTCTACCTCCTTTAGTGGACTTTGCTATTCTAGGTACTACCAAGAGTCCAGAGTTTTGCGACCTTAGGGAGCGTGATGGATTGTAGCGAGATAGAAGACTAGTTAGGTACGCAGGAGCTAAACCATTTAGGGCCTTATAGGTAAGTAATAATATTTTGTAACTGATGCGGTACTTAATAGGTAGCCAGTGCAGAGACTGTAAAATTGGGTAATTGACTTAAAGCAGATACCTTGCGACTGAATGTAATTGTGATAGAAGGAAAGTGTTGTGATAACTCTATAGGTTGGTAACTTGACTCTTGTGTAGGCTGCAGCTGGATGCTGAGGGTGTGTATGAGTGCTCAGAAACCGGCCTGGTGTTCGAGGTCTCTCAGCGTGTCAAGATCATCTACTGCGTTCTCTCCTGGAGCAAGTTTAGCACATACTTGACTGGATCGTGGAAATTTGCTGGTCCCATTTTTGATGTGGACTGCGATCCATCGATCCTCAAATCCGTCCAGTTCCCACACTCACTGTGTCTAGCAGGTACAGAGATTTCAGAAAGTGTTCACTATGGGGTTTTGGGTTTCTCACAAAGAATACGAGGGTTTGGACATGATGGGAAACGTTTAGTGGCCAGTTTTACTATCTGTCAGTTTGCGCCAGCACAAACCATCTTTTGGCGTTAAAATAGTCAGGATTTAGAAGAATTAGCGCTGAAAAGGCGTGCACACAGTTATTTTTGCGCCTGACTTTATTGAATATGCATTTGTAGGAGTTTCCCTTTCAGAAATTTAAAAATTTATGGGAGGAGAGTATTGAAATGAATCATGCAACGAGATTTACTAACGTTTGCGCTCGTCATATTTCTACTATTTCATATTACTAACTATTTTGCACTTGAAATGGCTGCAATTATTGTTGCGAGGCGCACCACAGAGAACAGAGAGCTCATGCTAGAAGGAGAGGATTTTTTTCCCGCACATATTAATTTATTTGGAATGCCAGAAGAACCCATTATCCGAATATATATTTTGACGAGCCATGTTATTTTTAATTTGCTTCAGGAAATAAAAGACGACTTGGAATACCAGCTCTATCAAAACTTCTTGCAACCCTTTATTTTTTTGACCTCCGTTTCTTTTCAACATACTGTGGCTTCTTTATTTCTTTATTTGCTAATTTAAACTATGCTTGGTATATTGCGTTGGTCGATATGTAAATGAGATGTTGCGTCTTTGTTCTTTAATTTGCATATTGTTAGTAAATCACTCGCATCAACGCTGTTTTGCCTCTTGCGCTAATTTGCCCTGTTTAGTAAAACTGGCTCTTAGAATTTAGAAAATTGCACAAAAAAGTGTCTATTTTGGTCATTCTGACTTATGTTCTTTTTCTTCCTTTGGTCACACTTTATTTTAAGGTCCAAGTCTCGCTATTAACAAACCATTAGCTATCACTTTTGCCTTAATAAACTCCTAATTTCCTGCTTATTAATAGTTAGTAATAGGGGTCAACCGATTATCGGCCTGGCCTTATTATGAGAGGTTATGCTATTACACATACATTTCTAACATGTAAATTATTGAAGCCAAATACTTACATTCCCCAAGCTGTTTAGATGTAGTACAGTATTCATAGGCTTAATCATGATGCGTACAGTGGCCCCACTTTTAACTCTTTTTATATTACCCTTATTGAAGATGGATGAAGACAAGAGTAAGAAGTGCAACCAACACCAGGGAAGGCAGTTTTTGTCAAAGCCCTTGTTAATCTTAATTTTGACATTAATTTTCATTTTTACACCAGACATACTATATATATCGGTTCAAAATATAGGTTATCGGTCTACTTGGTCTGTAATAATCGGTATCGGTATCAGCCCTGAAAAACACATATCGGTCGACCCCTAGTTAGTAAGGTAGTTGTTAAGTTTAGGTATTGGGTAGGATTAGGGATGTAGAATATACTCATTCAGAATATAAGTACTAATAAACAGCCAGTATGTTAATAATAAGCATGCTGATAAGCAATATTGAGAATTGGTCCCTATATTAAAGTGCTACCCTTCTTTCTGCTCGCTCTTTCGGTCGTATTCCCTTCGCTCTCAGCAGATAAAGACAACGAAGTGAAGTTCAGCGTGCTGCATGTGAAGAACAGCCGTGGTCTGATCGAGCCCTCGGCCGATCACTCCGGCAGTCACGTCAAGTGGACCGTGTCGTCTCTTTCGCCCGTGGGTCCGATTGTTCAGACGTCTAAATCAGCAGAGCACCACGGGGTGGTGCAGGTGTTCAAGGAGGTGGGCCATGAGAAGTCCTTCTCCTTCAGAGTTTACCTGGCTGGAAACAACTGCTCTGACATCAAGGTGAGGAAACACGTCTAATGGTTTAACACTCTTCTGCTTTCACAGAAATGAGATGGTTTTTACACAGCACTGCTGACGGGTCTTATTCTCGGTAACGCTGCTTATGTGACCTTCTGGTAATCTGCTAAATTTAGATTTGATTCCAGGGTTAGGCTAGAGCAGTGGTGCGCTGTGTGCCATCTAAGTGATAACATCACTGTGACATCAGACCAGTTTCGGTTCTGTGTTTTGTTCTGCATGTCTGCCACTCTGGGAGATTATTGCTCTGCTTGTGAGTGTGTTTCATAGAGTGTCATCATCTACTAAATGCCTAGAAGCTTTAAAATACCTGTAGGATCTCAGCATCATGCCTTCACTTTTCACAGAAGCTGAGACTTTCCATGACTTTGTTTCTTCATCAGGTTTGTAGAAATGTGTCTCTGCATCAGTGTCTCGGCAATGGATGCTCTGCAGTGAATGGGTGCCGTCAGAATGAGAGTCCAAACTGCTGATAAAAACATCACAATAATCCACACCACTCCAGTCCATCAGTTAACATCTGAAGAAGACAAAAGCTGAAACAAATCCAGCATTAAGACGTTTTTAACTAAAATAATCCATAATCCATAATAACGCTTCCTCCAGTGAAAAAGTGGTTTGGTCTGAATCAGGAGAGAAATCCGTTTACAAGCCAAAACAGTGCAAAACAGCTCTAAACAAATATGTGGCTGGATTTTTGATGTGACAGACAACATGAGATGCACTTTTTCACTGGAGGAAGCGTCATTATTGATAATAGACTCGTATTTTAGACATTAAATGCATCTTCATGATGGATTTGTTTCATCACCAGATGTTAACTGATGGACTGGAGTGCTGTGGATTATTGTGATGTTTTTATCAGACTCTCATTCTGACGGCACCCATTCACTGCAGAGCATCCATTGCTGAGACACTGATGCAGAGACACATTTCTACAAACCTGATGAAGAAACAAACTCATCCTGATCTCAGATGACCTGACGGGGAGCACATTTTCAGCAAATGTTCATTTTTTGGTGAACTAATCCTTTAACAAGTAGTGAACGGAGATGCTTAGCCTTTAAAATGATTGATCGTTAAACATAATTTGTGAGCTGTATGAGAACTAATATGAGATCCAAATGTTGTCACTCTCCAGTTGTCACAATTTTAAAGAGGGCACATTTTTAATATGTAAAAAAACACGTGGAAACCAGTCAACTGAGGTCATTTGGCTCTTTCGTCAAATTGATTCTATCGTGAGAAGTGCTCAACTCAAATAATGACCTTTGTTGCATTGTGGCAAAAAATAAATGTACATCAGAAATTACAGCCCCTGACGCAAAGCCACATTTTTCTGGTTAGGTACTCAACTGTTGGATGAAGCTAAATGTCATCTATTGACATTGGCTCATCGTCTGATGTCCCACAACAGTTTGTGGGCTGCTTATCTTTGGACAGGGGCTCGTCTTTGCCTTCTGCTGTGGGTTTAATCGTCACTTTCAGATGTGAAATTACTTTCTGTGGTCTGCACACCACAGAACGGTTTCAGCGCAGCGTAATTCACGCTGTCAGAGAAGGCCATTTCAGTTCCAGTCAAGTCAAAAAAACTCACAGAACGCTTCTAAAGACCTTCATTCTGCCAAAAATGAAAATTGTCATCATGTACAGTACTTACCCTCGTGTCCTTCCAAATGAATATGAGTTTCTTCTAAGAATGCCCTGGTCTCTTCTGTGCACATAATCAAAGGGGACTGGGTCTGTCAAGCTCAAAATAACAAAAAAGCACCAGAAAGTATTATGAAAAGTTGCTTTATTTAAACTTTGGTCTGCTCTAGTCTGATTTTAGAGGCCTGTGTCGCAAATACGCTATAGTTTTACTAACATAAAATCATATTACTAAATTTCTTGTAAGATGGATGAGTGTCTATCAATAAAGATAGTAAATAAAAATAGATTTGAAAATAGTAAACCACCAAGATGGCAGGACGTCATGAAAGAAAACATTTTCTCATAAACAATCCAAAATGAAAAATAAATAAATATATATATATATATATTTAGTCATTTAGCCGAAAAAAATTGAAAAATAACATATAAAGCAACTATAATTGTATTAGTCCACATCTGTTGGTGTTCAATATTTTAATCGTACTTGCACAGATTTTTGATTTGCATGTTTTTCATTGAACAATATTTTACTTTCAATAAAAAGCATTGCATTGCACATTTATGTGCACACACTTGATCAAAGGAAAACTCATGGACAAAAGTCGAGTCACGTTTATTTTAATAACACTTTATGCAATATGGATTGTTTTAAATCAGCTTCACAGGAAAACAACAATATTATTGTTGCAAAATTCATCAATTTCAGCTGTAAAACAGCCTCTACAGATGACAATAGTGGCATTATTGTCTGTACTGTCAGAGAAGTAATGGAAAGGATTGTAGTTCTGCTTAAATCAGGTGGAATTGGTTTGGTTTTGTCTAAATCCAACTGATCCTGAACTCTGGGTTAGTTTAGCGTGACAATACTTAACAAGACTCTGATAGAGGTTCTTCAGAATTACAGCTGATGCCGTGTTTCGCAGGACATTAGGAGGGCTGTCCGGCGGGCGAACAACTTTAAGAACAACAAGAGGTACATACAAGTGGACAAGCCGCCCACATGCATGCTGGAGGAGAACAGGAGGTACCGTCTCATCAGCGAGCCCATGGGTCACATCACACCGGAGGTACTGCAGACGCGGCCCGGAGAGCACAGCTCCAGCACTCAGCTGTGAGGTTATCGTGTGTGTGTGTGTGTGTGTGCAGGACATGCTCTTCTCTCCTGTCATCGTGGAGGTGAAGGGATACTTCGAGGTCTTCTTTGAGGAGAGTCCTCCCTTCAAACTGTCCTTGACTGATGCTGACTCAGGTCAGACTGTATGGACGGCTACCATCAGAGAAGGTACGGCTCAGTGAACACAAACACGAGCGGCTGCTTTGCCTTGGTGCCAAAAATGTCTTTTTTAATGACTAATAATTTTCCCACCTCAAGCCTGAAGTAACAGGCCTATAACTGACAAAAATAGGAGCAAAGGTTCCCTTCAGATTAGGACTTAACAAATATGTGACCCTGGATCACAAAACCAGTTAACTTTTCGAAATTGAGATGTATGCATCATCTGAAAGCTGAATAAATAATCTTTTCATTGATGTATGGTTTGTTATGATAGGACAATATTTGGCTGAGATACAACTATATGAAAATCTGGAATCTGAGGGAGCAAAAAAATCTAAATATTGAGAAAATCATCTTTAAAGTTGGCAAATTAGTAGTGTATTGTAGCAAAGGTCATAGTTAATAGATGGTTAAGAGTGAGAACTATTATATTAATAGATGATTAATAGTGAGAACCAAACTATAATCCTGTCAAATAATTGAGTATCTTTTTAATTTGTAACAGTAAGACATGGAGACACAGTTTCCTGAGAATGACCCATGTTTGTAAAGAACAGTAAATGTAATTATAAATCTTTTACAGGAGATTGCGTACATCATCTAGATGAAAAGCCCAGAAAACCATTGAAAGGTATGTGGTGCGTCTCTGTCCTCAATACAGTGCGAGGATGATGTGTTTTTTTAGGCCAAACCCCAGAAACCAGTTGCATTTCAGCACTTCCAGTTGCTTGAAGTAAATGTGCTTTGTTTTGTTGTTGTTGAATGCCTAAAATAAGGTATATAACTCAAGATATTATCATGTTTTATTCTGTCATAAAATGCATCAATAAAACTGCCATTGGGTTTTTGTAAAGCTTTTACATTCAAATTTTTTTTTTAAATAAACACTGATAAAGTTGAAGCGTAATGGTGGCGATGTTGAAGTCATATGACTTCAAAATTATGCTTCAAAATTCACAATCACAACAGTTGTGTTAAGATCTTCATGATGAACAAAATGTGTAAGAATTAGGGTTTGACGATAAATCATGATAAAATTCCCCACGGTTAGTATTACCATTTCATATTTTAATTATCATTAAAACCGTATTTGATTACCACGATTTGAACAACTCAGGATAAATAAATACTATCCAGCATAAAGCATAGTTTTCAATAACAGCAGAGAATGTAGAGTAGCTTCGTTTAGTGTGAGAACATGGTGGAAAACTGCGAGGGTTTTAAAAGAGTGCTATTGAATTATGAAATGAAATGAATATACGAATGAATTAATTATATGAATGCACCTCTGAAGATTCTGACGTCTTCAGAAAAGATTCGAAAGCATTTTGTTTTCACCTTCGCTTCATGTAATAGCTAATAAAGTAGTGTTGTTTACGGTAAACAGCTGTAATTCTGCTGCTCCATCAGCGCCACCTGCTGTCAGAGACTGATTTACAGAGACTCACGTTCGGTCTGTGTGCAGTTTCTGTCTGGACTAAACACAGACCGGATCTACAGAGACTCACATTCAGTCTGTGTGCAGTTTCTGTCTGGACTAAACACAGACCGGATCTACAGAGACTCACGTTCGATCTGTGTGCAGTTTCTGTCTGGACTAAACACAGACCGGATCTACAGAGACTCACGTTCGGTCTGTGTGCAGTTTCTGTCTGGACTAAACACAGACCGGATCTACAGAGACTCACATTCAGTCTGTGTGCAGTTTCTGTCTGGACTAAACACAGACCGGATCTACAGAGACTCGCGTTCGGTCTGTGAGCAGTTTCTGTCTGGACTAAACACAGACCGGATCTACAGAGACTCGCGTTCGGTCTGTGAGCAGTTTCTGTCTGGACTAAACACAGACCGGATCTACAGAGACTCGCGTTCGGTCTGTGAGCAGTTTCTGTCTGGACTAAACACAGACCGGATCTACAGAGACTCACATTCAGTCTGTGAGCAGTTTCTGTCTGGACTAAACACAGACCGGATCTACAGAGACTCACATTCGGTCTGTGTGCAGTTTCTGTCTGGACTAAACACAGACCGGATTTACAGAGACTCGCGTTCAGTCTGTGAGCAGTTTCTGTCTGGACTAAACACAGACCGGATCTACAGAGACTCGCGTTCCGTCTGTGAGCAGTTTCTGTCTGGACTAAACACAGACCGGATCTACAGAGACTCACGTTCGGTCTGTGTGCAGTTTCTGTCTGGACTAAACACAGACCGGATCTACAGAGACTCGCGTTCGGTCTGTGAGCAGTTTCTGTCTGGACTAAACACAGACCGGATCTACAGAGACTCACGTTCGGTCTGTGTGCAGTTTCTGTCTGGACTAAACACAGACCGGATCTACAGAGACTCGCGTTCGGTCTGTGTGCAGTTTCTGTCTGGACTAAACACAGACCGGATCTACAGAGACTCGCGTTCGGTCTGTGTGCAGTTTCTGTCTGGACTAAACACAGACCGGATCTACAGAGACTCACGTTCGGTCTGTGTGCAGTTTCTGTCTGGACTAAACACAGACCGGATCTACAGAGACTCGCGTTCGGTCTGTGTGCAGTTTCTGTCTGGACTAAACACAGACCGGATCTACAGAGACTCGCGTTCCGTCTGTGAGCAGTTTCTGTCTGGACTAAACACAGACCGGATCTACAGAGACTCGCGTTCCGTCTGTGTGCAGTTTCTGTCTGGACTAAACACAGACCGGATCTACAGAGACTCGCGTTCCGTCTGTGAGCAGTTTCTGTCTGGACTAAACACAGACCGGATCTACAGAGACTCGCGTTCCGTCTGTGAGCAGTTTCTGTCTGGACTAAACACAGACCGGATCTACAGAGACTCGCGTTCCGTCTGTGTGCAGTTTCTGTCTGGACTAAACACAGACCGGATCTACAGAGACTCGCGTTCCGTCTGTGAGCAGTTTCTGTCTGGACTAAACACAGACCGGATCTACAGAGACTCGCGTTCCGTCTGTGAGCAGTTTCTGTCTGGACTAAACACAGACCGGATCTACAGAGACTCACATTCAGTCTGTGTGCAGTTTCTGTCTGGACTAAACACAGACCGGATTTACAGAGACTCGCGTTCAGTCTGTGAGCAGTTTCTGTCTGGACTAAACACAGACCGGATCTACAGAGACTCACGTTCTGTCTGTGAGCAGTTTCTGTCTGGACTAAACACAGACCGGATTTACATGCCCTGCTGTAATTTATGACCGGTTGATGAAAAACAAGCTTATGTGGATTCTACACATTTAAACAATTCAGATAAGCTATCTAGAATTATTTATTGAGCAGATAAAATACATATAATCATTTATTAATCAATTATCATTTTGACTTAACTATTTTCTTTATTTAAAGGCTGAAATGTGCCATCTTATGAAACCTTTTCAAAGCTTTATTTGAACATTTTGTACATGTTATTAGATAAACTGTTGTCAGTCATATTGTCGTTTAAAATCCGGACATCATTGGTTAATGTTATTGTTTTACTGTTTATGCAAACTAAAAGTATTTTTTTTATTGTTTGTTGATTTTAAATGTAAAACTTGGTGAAATGATTAATGTGTCAGTACTTTTTGAACATTTCCAGCACATTTTAACAATACCGTGATAATACCGATAACCGTGATAATTTTGGTCACTATAATCGTGATAAGAAATTTTCATACCGTTACATCTAGTAAGAATCATATACATTATACATTTATACATTACATTATACATACATTTACATTTAGCAGACGCTTTTATCCAAAGCGACTTACAATGCATTCAAGTTAAAGTTTTTACATTTTATCAGCTCTTGCTTTCCCTGGGAATCGAACCCATGATCTTGGCATTGTTAGCGCCATGCTCTGCCATTTGAGCTACAGGAATCATAAACTTGTGTTTGTCACAGAGCTGAATTTCTGCAGTAATCCAAAAGCCAGTGGAAAAATCCTACTGGGCTTATGTTGAGCGAACCAGCGTGATGTGAACTTACGGGTTTGTCTACAAAAATGCATCATCACTTCAGCGCTCTATTCATCACATTGTCAGAATATTCAGGAATGATGGATGTTTTGTGGTCTCGTCGTCTACAGGCAAAAAGAGACACAGCAGCACGTCGGAGGAAGAGCTCTGTCACAAACACAGCAAGAAAGCTCGTGGCATTGATGAGGCTGGTAAGTGTATAATGGCTGTGATGCCTCGTTACAGTATTTATCCTGATTATATGTTGACTGGAGTGCTGGTGTGTCTTCAGACTGTAACGTGCCGGCCCCGGCTCCGGCTCCGGACCTGACGGACCAGCAGCTGATGCAGGTGGCCAAACGCATGGGGAGGGAGTGGAAGGTGGTGGCCATCAGCTGTTTGGGTCTCAGCAAGCAGGACCTGGAGGAGATGGAGGCCGCCGAGGAGAGCGTGACCATGCTGAAGTTCAACATGCTGGAGCGCTGGAGACGGCGTCAGCCCAAGGGAAAAGCCGGAATTCAGGATCTCCACAAATGTTTGAAAGACAACGATGACGTGCCGAATGAGGTCATTGCTGTGCTGGACGGTGAGTCTGGACGGGATCTGGTGTGTGTCCTCTAGCAGGAGGGATGGCCTGGGTTAGGGCTGGATGATTAATTGAAAATAAATTGAAACCGATACCTCTAGCCAATGTAATTTTCCCATATCGGTTATTTCGTTTTTTTAATCCTATTAATACTTTCCCCTTAAAAACATACTACTGCGTGTATAGTCGGTGCTATACGGACGTGACCGTGTTTTTCAGCATCTCACATGCATAGATATGTATACATATCTGCACTCATCAATGTCAGTTCTAAAACAGTGGACCAGTCAGAAGACCCCAGGGGCGGGGCTAGCGTTGCGAGCTATTGGTTACAGTAGCAGGTTGGCATGGCAACTTTTGTATTTGACGTCACCTTGACAGAGTTATTTTTTACTTTTCACATTTCATGATTTAAAATAATATTCATTTACAATAGATAAGTTATTTTCTACTTTTCGCATGACAGTATTTAAAATGTGTTTTGTTTCGCAAGTTATTTTCTATTATTTTTTAGGAAACTAGCTTTTTACAATTAAATTGAAATGTGACTTTTTTTCATAAGACGTCTTCATTTCAAGCAATCTTTGATTTCAGATGTTCAAAATATTCAACAAATAACCATAAATAGTTTGTTTCCTTCAATTATTTTAAAATCACAAAGATAAGAAATGCACTCTTTCATTAGAGAAGAAAATCCTACCTTTGATAGTTGAGTAGCTATATTTAAAGTACAAACCTTTAATGAACTATGAGGGCAAAAAAATAAAATAATCGTTCTATAATCATAATCAAGGTAAAGTGTTCAATTAATCAAGGTTTTGATTGTAGGCCATATCGCCCAACGCTAGCCTGGGCTCAGTGTAACAGATGAAAAAGGCTTTGAGGTGTGTCTATTCGTAGAGGTTGACCGATATATCGGCCGATATTAGCAATGTTTTAATGATCAGCATCAGTAAGAGTCGGAAGCAGGACTTTTATTTTTATTTTATTTATCTGTAAATTAAATAGTGTGATATCATCAGCTTCATATCAACCATTAGCCACTCTGTACTAGTGGTTGACCAATATATTGCCAAGGCCGATATACTGGCATTTTTTAATTATCTGCATCAGCTGATACGTTTTTCTGTTTGGCCAGTGTGTCAGAAGCAGGACTTTTATTTTGACAGAATCAAGAGGTTTCCAATGTTTATTTTACAGATTTATTTTCATCAAGGTTGTTTTTTCGTATTTGATCATTTTCAGATTGATTTGTAATTTGTAAATATTGTATAAAATGAATATAAATTTAATTTCAGCAATTGTTGTGCATGTGTTGGCATATAATATTAGCATCAGACATCAAGAATGTCTATATCGGTCAACCACTATTCTTTTTTACGTGACCTGCTGGTGACGAGGCTCATGACGTGAGATGCTGAAAAACAATGAGATGTGCATCTAAAGCAGATGTACGACAGATCAAACACAGCACATGGATGCAGAAGTCCTTTAGGAAGGACACTTCTTCAGACATGCGACGTTCAATCAGGTGATGCCTGTGATTTTGGCAATCATTCCTGTTTAACGCAAGACACTACAAACACAACCTTTGTTTTTTGTTTTTTCATGCACTGGTCAATTTTGCTTCTATATCATGTCTTCTTTTGAACTAGTGGAAAAAAAAAACATTTAAGTGTTTATTTTATTGCACTTTATCTATATGCATCTGTTGATTTCAATTCCAGTTCATATCTTTAAAGAGTTTTTTCTCTTACATGCAGCAAACTTTAGTTTTTTTCTCTCTGTATTCTGAATATATTTACTAAGGTGTTTGTTTATACATAATTCACACTGATTTATACAATATGGTGAAGTTTTTGTATTGTTTTCTGTCTGTTGACAGTATTTTCAGATTTTTGCAGTGATATAAGAGAAATCTGAAATCCCCTTTAGAAAAACATTTAACGCTAATATTTCAGTAAAATCATATTGGAAAATTTGGTAACACTTTATTTTAGGATCTCTTAACTAGTTGCTTATTAGCATGCATATTACTAGAATATTAGCCATTTATTAGTAGTAATTAAGCACATATTAATGCCTTATTCTACATGACCTTATTCTACATCCCTAATCCTACCCAATACATAAACAATACTTAAACTTTACTAACTATTAATAAGCAGCAAATTAGGACTTTATTGAGGTAAAAGTCGTAGTTAATAGTGAATAAGTGTTCCCTATTCTAAAGTGTTACCGAAAATTTAAACCTGGCTTCATCTAGTTTTAAGATTTCTGTTCTGGAATTTTTTTGCAAATTAATGTGTATTGACATAATGCTTCATTTTCACGTTAAACCATAATATTTTAGAACTTGTAATGCAAAACAACTGTTTGAATGTACTGTAATTAATGAACTTGTGAAGTATGGTGATATTTATTCACCTGTAGTGTCTTGCTTGAAACACATTAATGCTTCCTCTGTGCAGCATGAAAATGTTTTTAATGTCTTTGTGACGTGGCTTGATGAGTGCAGTTTTAGGATGGGACATACTGATTGCCCGTATTTAATATGAGACATTTCTGTAATAATGCCAGTTACTGTAGTACAGTAAACAGTGATCATTTGTAGTAATTCTGATGATGTGGGGTGATTTGTTGGTTCATGCCAGCTGTTACTGTACAGTATATCAGCAGAACCGCTGTTTGTTTTATCATACACATTCACACTGAAACATTTGTGTGTGTCTCATCTTTTTTACAGAGATACTACAAAATAATTCCACTACATGAGCTTCAGCTGTGAGATGAGCGCACGTCTGGAGTCTGTGGACGTCTGCTGAATTTCAAAGCTGACCGATCGTCAGAAATCATTTTAACCACTGATAGAGAGCGATGACGTCCTGAGGTTTGTGCTCGTACTGGAATCTGGAGCTTTCAGGAAAAACTTCAGGAGAACTGAGCTCTGTAGATACTTGACGCTCTTAGTACATTTTGTATGTAGCTCTTTGTACATTTTTAGATATTGTACATATTTGAATGTTTTTCTATTTGGTTTTGGTAGTTTGTTTTGTTGAACTATGAGCCGTGATCATCTGCATTTGTTTTTAAGGAACAGGGTTGATGTTTTGATCTCAGGTGCTGTCATTCTCTGACATTTTTGTAGCGTAACACCAGCGTATGATATCATGATATTCATGCAGATACGAGCTCCATCCGCACGAGTGACCATCACTGTTTACATGGACACAGAGCTCTTGTCATGTGACACTGGTTCAGAATATTTCAGCAAACGGCTGCATTAGTTTCTCTGAAATGTTTGTTTGGGTAAATCCGCACCTCTCACACCTGTATGATGTGCTCTCTCAGGGGAATCTTTATTCTTTAAATGAATAAATCATGAAAATGAATGACACAACCACTGTTTGTATTTTCATCCAAGTCTATAGGAGCTTAAACCTGGTTCATTTCAGACGGTTTCTCTCTATAATGCTTACCAAAAGCAGTACGTTCATCATCTCCGGACATGTGTCGTGGAGACCGGTGGTATTCATCTGCTTATCCTTCAGTCAGAATGAACTCTGACACTGCTTTATGAAGCTCTTGATTCTTCATGTGCTCACATGCTTCATCACATCTAACTCATCATTTACAAATAATCTCTCCTGCTTCCCTGTTATCACCTCACATGATGTGTGAACGTGGACGCTCATGATAATGTTCTGATGTCATAAACCAGAGCATTTCAGGGTAAGTTACTTTTGCAGTTTAGCGTCAATAAACCTGTGATAGCGCTCTATTTTAAGAGTCCATAATCATGCGGTAGTTAAGCACGAACACACCAGTAATTAACAACTAACTGAACATACAGTACATTAAGGGTATATTAGCATTACTTACATCTAATCAAACATTTGTAAGATTAAACGTTTAAAGAATAAATAAGCAAAAATAATCCAGTAATTAATGGTTAACAGAATGTACAGTAAATGTAGTAACAGTTACAGTTTATTTTGATTGTACAGTTGAGATATTCTGTTGTTAACTGTACAGTAAGTCACTTTGCAACTACGTATTAGTAGACTGTTAGTTTACAGTTGGTAGAATTAGTTGAAAAATGAACTTTTTTTAGCCATTATTTACAATGTAAAAAATTTTGGTGTGTGTAGTAAGTGATTTACATAATGTTATATTTTTGCGATTTACCATCTATGAAGTAAACTGAACAATATGAATCGTTATGTTTACTCGTTGTTAGCTTTACAGTTTTGGAGTAATAAATTGCTAAATCGTGTAAAAAAGACAGTTTGACTCCTGTTCTGAAGTGAAAAGTATATCCACATGAATTATTGATTTGTATGGCACTTACTGAGTGACGTTCAAGTTTATTCACCAGAATAATCCGGTAATCATGGCTACGTTTCCAGTAATACAGCACTACTAGAGACTCATGCTTAACTACCACATAACTAATGCTAATATGCTTTTACTATATGTTTAATTAATCATAATGCTTGTTAATAAAGCAAATCTCTCCCGTGAACTGCCAAAATTCAGACAGCACATCTCATGTCCCACCAGAGACAGTAATATACTGGATCACTGTTACATAACAATAAAAGATGCATATCACTCTGTCCCACGGGCAGATTTAGGACTCTCTGATCACTGTTTGGTTCATCTTATACCGACCTACAGGCAGAAACTGAAATCAGCTAAACCTAAGGACTGTTAAAAGATGGACTAATGAATCAGTGGGATTTCCAAGCCTGTTTCGACTGCACTGATTGGAGTGTTTTTGAGACTGCAAACGATCTGGACGAGCTCACAGAGACTGTAACATCTTATATCAGTTTCTGTGAAGATATGTGCAATCCTACCAAGACTCATTTAACTTACAACAATGACAAACCATGGTTCACTGCAAAACTCAGACCGCTCCATCAGGCCAAAGAAGATGCTTACAGGAGTGGGAACAGAGTCTTGTATAAACAGGCCAAATACACACTGGAAAAAAGAGATCAGAGTGGCAAAGAGGAATTATTCTGAAAAGCTAAGGATTCAGTTCTCTTCCAGTGATTCTGCTTCAGTGTGGAAAGGTCTGAAAGAGATCACCAACTACAAGACACCATCCCCCAGCACTGTGGAGAATCAACAACTGGCAGACGATCTGAATGAGTTCTACTGGAGGTTTGAAATAACACCCCACACCCGCTCTGAACACCTCTCCACACAACCATTAACACCTCCAGCAACCCCCCTCTCCCCCACATCTGCAATTCAGATCAGCGAAGATGATGTGCGCCAGGTCTTCCGGAAGCAGAAGAGAAAGAAAGCACCAGGCCCAGATTGTGTCACACCAGCCTGTCCGAAATCCTGTGCTGACCAGCTGGCCCCCATCTTCACACAGACCTTCAACAGATCACTGGAGCTGTGTGAAGTCCCCTCATGCTTCAAACGCTCCACCATCATCCCCATCCCAAAGAAACCCATAATTACAGGACTAAATGACTACAGACCTGTGGCTCTAACGTCTGTGGTCACGAAGTCATTTGAAAAACTGGTGCTGGCCCACCTGAAGGACATTACTGGACCCTTGCTTGACCCCCTGCAGTTTGCCTACAGAGCAAACAGGTCTGTGGACGATGCAGTCAACATGGGACTGCATTATGTTCTGCAACATCTAGACAGACCAGGGGCTTATGTTAGGATCCTGTTTGTGGACTTCAGCTCGGCTTTTAACACTATCATCTCAAACCTCCTCCTGCCCAAATTAACTCAGCTCTCCATGCCCACCTCCATCTGTCAGTGGATCACCAGCTTCCTGACAGACAGGCAGCAGCTAGTAAAGCTGGGAAAATTCTCATCCAGCACCCGTACGATCAGCACTGGAGCTCCTCAGGGCTGTGTTCTCTCCCCACTGCTCTTCTCTCTCTACACGAACGACTGCACATCTAATGACCCCTCTGTCAAGCTCCTGAAGTTTGCAGACGACACCACACTTATCGGCCTCATTCAGGACGGTGACGAGTCTGCACCAGACATCCAGCTCTTTAACCTCCTGTCTGTAAGCAGTCACAACAACCTGGAGCTCAACACTCCCTCTTTGAACTGTTGCCGTCTGGTCGACGCTACAGAGCACTGAGCACCAGAACGGCCAGTCACAGGAACAGTTTCTTCCCTCAGGCAACATTTATTTATCTAACACACATACTTTGTTTACCTTTCGAATTTGCACATAATATACCTGTACATACAAAATTGTCTATTGTAATATACCTGTAAATACAAATTGTCAATGTTTGTATATACTTATTCCCTATTTACTTATTTGTGTTTATCCGTGTTTTTGTTCTGTCACTGTCATTCTGTTGCACTGTGGAAGCTTCTGTCACGAAAACAAATTCCTTGTATGTGTAAACATACCTGGCAATAAAGCTCATTCTGATTCTGATGCTTATCTACTACATAATTATGGACCCTTAAAATAAACTGCACACATGGGGCCTCATTTTTAAAGCGTGCATACGCACAGATTTGATCTTAGAGTGTGCGTGCGCTTCAGATTAAGCTAATCAGATTCAATGATCTATGCTAAGCTACGCTAAAAGTGCTACCGCCAGACCCGGAGATCGGCTGATTTGATTCAAAAACGGTAAAACTCAACTGTTTAACTCTAGGGGAGTTGTAAAATGAGCCTATTTAAAAAAAAAAGTGGAGTGTTCCTTTAAATCCACTCCAACACTCATATTTGTAAAAACTGTCGTGGAAAAGTGCTTAGCGTCACGTCAGGGTCTGAGCAGACATAAGCACTTTTTATTGTCGGAGTATTGCAGGTTTTTGAAAATGTAAGCTGTTCTTGCAGCTCGCTGTTATAAATTAAAGGATTTGAACGATGACTGGTGATCTTTTATATGTTAATGACATTAATTAGGAGTTGTTTACAAGGCAGAGAGCTGAAATCATTCAGTTGTGTGCAAGTTCAAGATCATTTGTGTTTCATAGATTTCACATCTGAAAGAGACGCGCACATGCTTTTTCTGTACGTACGTTCATTTTTTGTATCACACGTACGCATATTTGAAAAATGATCGTAAGATGGTTTCTGCGCAACAATTTATAAATGGGCCCCAGGACAACTAGATGAGCCCCAGAAACAGATCCCCAGTGAAGACATTGTCTCCTAGACGGCCATCGGGACAAGACCACGGGAACTAGATGAGTCCTCTGCACAATCTGACTTTGCTGCAGCCTAGAATTGAACTGCTGGTTTCGTCTGGTCAGAGGAGAACTGACCCCCCGACTGAGCCTGGTTTCTCCCAAGGTTTTTTCCTCCATTCTGTCACCGATGGAGTTTTGGTTCCTTGCCGCTGTCGCCTCTGGCTTATTTAGTTGGGGACACTTAATTTCCAGTGATATCATCGACTTGATTGAACAGATACTATTTAAACTGAACTGAGCTGGACGATGACATCACTGAATTCAATGATGAACTGCCTTTAACTGAAAATGTAGTGTTTACTATTGTCCTTTTGCATTATTGACACACTATTTTCCTATTTGATACTGTAAAGCTGCTTTGACACAATCTGTATTGTTAAAAGCGCTATATAAATAAAGGTGACTTGACTTCTTGGGAATCATCCACACAAACACAAAATAAATTTTTGTCGCACAAATATTTTAATAAATAGTTAATAAATAATGTATTACATGCACATAAATAAATAATTTCTCAAAACAAATAAATAGATTGAGTGATGAACATAAATATTCAGCTTATGTGTGACTGACAGGCGTCAGTCGTGTTTGATGAAGGTGACCCGGCGCTGTAGTGAATGACATCATTTCCTGTGCTCTCCGGAGCCGATGTAGCCCAGCGCCCGGTTCACGGTGATGGCCCGGATGTGGAAGCCCTTCAGCGTTTTGCACAGCGACAGACGGTCATTGAAGGACGAGCCGCTCCAGACGCCCCACTGCACACATCAGAGTACATGAGCGTCAGAAACAACGAGTCTGTCTGCAGTGACTTGAGCATGAAGGTGGTGATACACGGGACAATGTTTTTGAGCAATTCTGCTTGGGCACTTTCCCATTGAGAATGGCTCATAAAGTTGCTTGAGAGATGACGACAGACACTCACCTGAGGAAACTCTCCATCCGCAGCCTCACATTTCTCATTCAAACACTACAAAACAAGCAGAATTTGCCAATTATTACAGTTGTCATCACACACACACGACACCTTTTTACTGTGTACACACACTAAACTGAGGAATACTCAGCTTACTAAGTGAGCACTGCGCAGTGAACACTGTGTTCTGTCTACTAGTCCTTAACCCTTGTGTTATGTTGAGCGTCAGAAATACTGGTTAACCTAGGATATATTTTTTTATTTTGTCTCAGTTTCTCATGCCTGCAAAGTTTTAACATATGGAAAGCTGTGGAATATGCAAATATGTGCATGCAAAATATTGATTATGATTATGATGTTTATAAGTCAGTTTGACCCACACTTTAATGGTTATCGGCAGCTGCACAGACTTAAAATAAAATAATTTTTTGATGTGTTTTATTGTGTCAGGTTCTCAGCTACCCTCTGAGGGTGTTTACATCTGTATTTATGCATTTGGCAGATGCTTTTATCTCAAGAAATTTACATTTCTATCAGTTTAAGCATAAGTAATTTCACTGGGAATCAAACCCATGACCTTGGTGTTGTTAGCGGCATGCTCTAGTGCTTAATTTGATTTAGGTTTTTAAATTTAAATGTAAAATTAAAAACAAAAAGTTACAATACTGTTGCTTTTACTACTATTACAATACTATTTACAATATTTCATCCTTTTCGTTTAAAAACATAGTTGATAAATTTAGTTTTACACACTAAAACACTATTACTTTGTTGCTTTGACACATTCTGTATTGTTAAAAGCGCTATATAAATAAAGGTGACGTGACTTTTATTTTTGTTGCAGTATGAGAAGAGAATATTAGTTTTCGTTAAGACTTACTTCATTTAAAAGTAGACATGTCAAACTTTCTATAGATATATATCTCATGTTTTGCTGATTATCTGTTCATTTTTGTGACGTGTTTCTAAATGAAGATCACGGAGACCAAGGTGGCAGACAGTGCACCCTGTTTGTTTTCTTTATTTTAAAAAAGCACAAAGTTTTGTTGTTTACAGATTCTGTCCTTTACAGATTCGACTGATGTATTGCTCTTTTCTGTACGATCAAAAATGACAGAGGAATTTAAGTTCCTTTAGGGGTTGTCAGAAAAAATGCCACAAAACGGTGCGTTTGTCGATCCCAGAAAGGTTTACAGATTTTAGTTTTGCTTTCATAGTGTGACTTTTGGTGAATTGTATTGAATTGTATTGGTCAATTTGACCCACAACATAAAAATTGTACCCAGAAATCAAACATAATACCAATCTTGCAGTGAATGTTTTGAGCAGTGGTTCTTTCTCTATTGAACTCTGTGTCAGAGAGCTTAATATTTGGTGTCTGGTTGATTGACTGCAGAAGCAGCGCTGCGGGATTCAGTGATTGTATTATATATTATAGTGACTAATCATCAGTCAGTGTGAAGAAGGAGGAGATTCTCACATTCATCAGGGCTTTGGTGGCCGTCTTCACTGGACTCAGATCAGTCTCGCTGGGTTTGTAGGAGTCCAGCATCATGTCGTAATAGCACAGATCGGCTCTGATGTTCCTCAGACACTCCGTCTGTGAAAATCACACAAGCGTTAGACGGAGCGGATCAGCTGAGCCGGATCAGACAGATATAACACATCGCAGCACGCTCACCTCACTGAAAGACGAGCTCCTGTGGCTGGAGCAGGACGCGTTCTGAAAGCACACATAATCATAATTAACATACTGTACTGATAACACAGTGAGCTTCATCTGCTGACATCAGTTCACTGCATGACGCTTAACATCAACTAACAATGTGTTACTCGTGTGCTCTTGTGTAGTTATTCATTAATGAAGGAACAGTATTATTTAATTGACCTGTTAGACATTAACTAACAATGGGTCAAAGATGAAAAAGTGTTTTCAAGCATCAAAACAATGAGTGTAATACAGCTTTGAATTGTTGTTGTTGTTTTTCAGTGCATTAGAAAGTGTAATAAAACGTGTAATTTTACATTTTAAGAATTTGCCACTATCCCATTTTGGCCATTTATCAGCAATATTTTATTTTTACTAATTTAAAATGCAATAAAATGTAGTATTCTTTTATATATTTTACATTTTTACATATAAGTGTTACACTGAATGACAAGGGAACATTATTTCACATTTTATTCTCCCAAAACGTATTTGAAACCTTAAAAGTAGACGCTTTACTTGTATTTAATGTGCTTTCTATGTGTATAAAATCACTTTTGTAAAATTTCTTTTGATGCGGACATTTAAATGTCTTTGACCCCAATACATTTGTTAATAAAAAGACATCTGTTCATTGTTAGTTCATGTTAGTTAATGCATTAACTAGTGGGACCTTACTGTGTTAGCTATATTAAATACAAGCAGCAATCACAGGTCCGAGAGAGGTTTGTTTGGTCAGTTAGGAAACGCTGATCAGGTTAATACGTTTTTTTTGTGGAGAAACCTTGAAGTTCACAAATAGGTTGAAATTTGCCTGCAGAAATATATGAAGCAAAGCAGAAACCTGACTTTGGCTGATGTTTCTGCACTTCTGTCAGTAGGTGGCGCTGTCATGAGACACTCAGCAGTGTTGTATCGCTAGTTACATGTCGGTAATCTCATAGTTTGCTGTCCATGTGGTTAATTTTGGTTAACTCTAACCTTCTCTGGAGAAGTGATCCTGCAGTCGCTCAGGTGCGTGATGAGGGTTAAACTAAAGCACAGTGTGACACTGCTGTAATGAGTGAGATGTTGTGAAGATGAGCGTGTTCTGGTGAGATGTGATGTGATGTGTGTGAGACTCACGTCATCAGAGACGCTGGGCTGACAGACAGACGCTGTGAGAGTGTGAGGAATCATCTCAGCCTCCAGATCCGTGCAGTTAAAGCCAGCAAACAGATCCCTGTGCTCCATCTTCCCCTCCTGCGCTCAGAGCACACACACACACACACACACACACACACACACACACACACACACACACACACACACACACCACAGACACAACCACAGACACAGACACACACACACACACACACACACACACACACACACACACACACACACACACACACACACGCACGCATGCACAACATGAGACAAGAGTAACACCATTAACCATCAGAAACATTCACACAGTAATACACGAGTCATGAGTCCCTTACTGTAAACATCACAAAATATTATTACTCTCGTTGCTGAAAAATGCTTCAAATAAGACGTTTTCACATATATATATATGTGACCCTGGAGCACAAAACCAGTCTTAAGTGTCAATTTTTCAAAATTGAGATGTATACATCATCTGAAAGCTAATAATCTTTCCATTGATGTATGGTTTGTTATGATAGGACAATATTTGTAAATCTGGAATCTGAGGGTGCAAAAAAATCTAAATATTGAGAA
>CM049857.1:30630322-30657822 GCA_027422415.1 Schizothorax lantsangensis | reverse complement strand
TGGGCTTTATACTCATGACGGGGGAATCCCTCACACTCTTAAACCTCTACAAACAGTGCTTTTCTTTTGGTTTGTTGCTGTATTGAAACTGGAATACTGAAACTGGACACTCATCACAGTGACCTCAACAAACAGCATCACAGCCTCCAGTATTCACTTCATTCAAACACAGCCACAAATCACAACACTTCTGTTCATATGAGTATTTCCACTCAATCACACAATTAGCTAATATTTCATAAACTCACAGATTTTCTTTTTATTCCAACAATGTGTAATAACTGTGGTATAGAGTCTCAAATAGAACTCAAATAGAGTCTGTAGGAGTTGGCAAATTTCCATCATGAAACATGATTCATTTTCAAAATGTAAAAAAAAAGAAATTAGTAGAAAGAAACAGCGCTTTGGAAATGACTTCATGCCAAATGATTGTCACTGAAATATATTCAATGCCAGTTTTGGATAAAAAAATGTTGTGTTGAATCATAATTCTAAAGCATAAACTACGGAAAAGCTTGTTTCTGCCACAAAATTAGAAAATACGAAGTTAATTGTGATTTTTAATCCCAGACTCTTTTCTTAGAATTCTTCTAATTTCTACTTTTTTCTCAAAACTGAGAGAAAAAGTCATATTTGTGAAATAAAACTCACTTTTACATTTTCATTCTGAGATAGAAACGAGCTTCCACAGAAAAGCGATTTTAGTTATGATTTGTATTTTAATAATAATAATTTCTCTATTGTATTTTCTCCACAACAGATGATTCAGAACGCCACGGTCTATAAAACAAAGTTTTATTTTTTCTTATTTTATACATATCTGTACATAAGCATCTCCCTCAAATCAAATAAAGAATCTGAATACAATAGAATGATAATGATATGAACACACTTATTCAGAATCAACATTCACAAAATGTTGAATACCAATCGGAGTGAACGTTACCAAAAGCTACGAGTCGACTACAAGGCAGGCATGTGTCCGCTGTGGTCAGATCCAGAAATACTGTCCAAACATTCAACAGCTAATTCTTCTTTTCTTCAGTTTCTCACGAGGTGTTTTCACAGCGCTTTATGTGCTGAGGGTTATAGTTTAGAGGTGAACAGAAGGGATTGAGACGGTCAGCCGGAGGCGTCTGGACTCTAGTGTGTGAGGACGTGAGCGGTCAGCAGTTATGAACCACAGAAGCAAAGGAAAGGTGATGTGTGGAGGAGTGCGGGTTTATTTGGACAGGGTCTTCTCCGTCAGGTGCTTCTGCTGGCTCTGAGCGTGCCTGAGGAACACATGAGCGTTAAAGAGACAGTACACCCAAAAATGAAAATTCTGTCATCATTTACTCATCCTCAAGTAGATCCAAACCTGTATGAATGTGTTTGTTCTGAACACAAAGGAAGATATTCTGAAGAATGAGGGAAACAGAGCAGTATTTTTCTCCTACTATGGAAGTCAATGGTGTCCCAAAACAGCCTGATTACAAACATTCTTCAGAATATCTTCCTTTGTGTTCAGCAGAACAAACACATTCATACAGGTTTGGATCTACTTGAGGGTGAGTAAATGATGACAGAATTTTCATTTTTGGGTGTACTGTCTCTTTAAATACACACAAAAACACTGATTATGCTTCATTCTAGTACTTTCAAACCATTAATCACATCCAAAATAAAGCTTTTTGCTTACATAATATATGTGTGTGTGCTGTGTATATTTATATATGCACACATACCGTATATATATATTGAAAATATTTACATGCATATACATTTATATTATATATAAATATATTTAATGTATAAAAAAACATATTTTTATTAAATATATACATGCATGTGTTTTTATTTATATATACATGATACATATACACAGCACACACTCATATATTATGTAAACAAAAACGTTTATTTTGGATGTGATTAATCGTTTGAAAGCACTAATATACTGTATTTCCAGTCCACTTTAGACACTCTATGACTTTATGCAAATGCATGTAAATTAACTCTCATTAGTAGACTGTTAGTAGAATAAGTTAACATGGTAACACTTTATTTTAGGGTCTCTTAACTAGTTGCTTATTAGCATGCATATTACTAGAATATTAGCCATTTATTAGTAGTAATTAAGCACATATGAATGCCTTATTATACATCCCTAATACCTAAAGTTAACAACTACCTTACTAACTATTAATAAGCAGCAAATTATGAATTTATTGAGGGAAAAGTCAGTTAATAGTGAATAAGTGTTCCTTATTCTAAAGTGTTACTGTTAACGTACTTGCAAAGTAACACTTTATTTTAAGGTGTCCTTGTTACACGTTACATGTACTTTGTATTATAATAACAATAAATTGTGTATAACTACATGCAAGTAACCTTAAACCAAACCCTAAACATATAGTAAGTACATGTAGTCAATTAATATTACTCAGTACTTAAATGTATAATTACACTGTAACAAGGACACCTTAAAATAAAGTGTAACCAAATGTCCATCAACATAAAGTGTTAGCAGATATTAAGCAGTTTATTAATACTCTAATAACTGCTGGTTAACATAGAGTTACAAAGTTACTCATAGTTAGTAGTATGTCTAAAGTTTACTATCAAAATAACACGTAACCAACAGTTTTGTTACTTGAAATAAACAAATTGATAATGTACATATATATAGTTTATTTCAGCTTATTTAATTTAACTCTACGCCCAAATAACTAATACTAAAACTTAAATAAAAACTACATAAACATCAAAAAACAACAAAAACTAATAAATGCTAACACTTTTATTTTAAGGACCAATTCTTACTAGTTTATTAGCATGCATATTACTAGCATATTGGCTGTTTATTAGCACTTATAAAGCACATATTAATGCCTTATTCTGCATGATCATATCTCCTAACTCTTAAACCCAATACCTAAACTTAACAACTACCTTTCTAACTTTTAATAAACAGCAAATTAGGAGTTTATTGAGGCAAAAGCCATATTTAATAGTGACAATTGGACCTTAAAATAAAGTGTGACTGAAAAAATGACAAAAACACACGACAAAATGACAAATCTTTCACTACAGTGAAAACAAAAGCAGACAATGTAATAATCAAATCTAATTCAGAAACTCTAACAGTATGTGAACGCAGTGAAAACATGTTGTTATTCCGTCACTGGCTCCGGTGTAAAGTACTTTAGGGGAATTTGTGCTTTACTGGAGTATTCCTGAAACTCAGCGCTTGTACTTTTACTCCATTACACACTGTTTCTCATGGTTTGGTCACCTGGTCAAGTCCTCGATGTCCACCAGCATGGCATCCTGCTCCATGTGAAGCTCGTCTCTCATCAGCAGCAGCTGCACCAGCTCCTCGTTCAGACCTGAGCATCACACACACACGTCCCTGAGCTCCACACACACTCCGGACCGTATATATGTGAATAAGAGACAGGTGTTTACCCTCGATCTGTGAGTGCAGGTCGTTGACGATGAACTGAAGCTGCCCCAGTGTCATGTCTCTGAGATCCGTGGGCTTCAGACTCCTCTTCATCAGACACTCGTTGATGTGCGGCATGTGAGGAAGCTGCTCACACACACACACACACACACACACACACACACACACACACACACACACACACACACACACACACACACACACACACACACACACAGACACAGACACAGTCACACACACACACACACACACACACAGACACAGACACAGACACAGACACACACACACACACACACACACACACACACACACACACACACACACACACACACACACACACACACAGACACAGACACAGACACAGTCACAGTCACACACACACACAGACACAGACAGACACGCACGCACGCACAGACACAGACACACACAGACACGCAGGCACGCACAGACACAGACACAGACACACACAGACACAGACACACACAGACACACACACACACACACACACACACACACACACACACAGACACAGACACAGACACAGACACACAGACACAGACACAGACACACACACACACACACACACACACACACACACACACACACACAGACACAGACACAGACACAGACACAGTCACAGTCACACACACACACAGACACAGACAGACACGCACGCACGCACAGACACAGACACACACAGACACGCAGGCACGCACAGACACAGACACAGACGTGCACACACACACACACACACACACAGAGAGAGAGAGAGACACACACACACATGAATCATATGAGTGATAATGTACAGTCTGAAGCAATCATCAGGTGATCAGGTCAAATCAAATCTATAGTATAGTGCTTTTCTGAACACACACGGCTTCACAGCAGTCTTTGGATCTAACTCTATTGTATTTCTAGTGTTGTCAAGCTCATGTATTTCAATATTGGTTGTTTTGCTCTGTTTAGAGACGGTCAGCACTGTTCAAAGTGAGAGTATTTTATTAAAAAGCATATGAAAATCTGCGGCTGGTGAAACACGCAGTAGTTCAGAGAAAGGGCTTGAGATCAGGGTCAGTTTTGCTCTGATTCTCAGAAAGCGTTCATGAAATGTCAGACTGTACAAAAGTAACGGAGGGATTTAGAGAAACAGTTCTCAGAAATAAAATGACCTTCGGATGTCAGTCATTTGTTGAGAAATACACGTCAGTTATTAGCGTGTCTGATTTGAGGCAGAATTATGATGCAGTGATTGAACATGTTTTATATATCGGTTGGATATGACTTGATTGTGGTTGTATCACACCTCACAAGTAAAGCATGCTATATAATGCTTTAAAATCAGCGGTCAGTTATTCAGTTTATCATCACCACCTACCAATCACAGTCAGCTATTCCAGAGAATCATGGGTTATTATTGTTTCTAATTATGGGGTTATGATAGTGAAGGAGTAATGAACAAAAAAATAAGCATTAACAGAAACTAAAGCAGGTTTTTCTCATTACAAATAGCAGTATCACACATGGTAATTCTTCAGGTAAAACACCCATCTGAAGTTCCCATGAGGACTCGTTCATTCTGACACACTGCAGTTTACTTTCACATTCATTCACTTGCTTTGACCTCGTTCCTATTTAAATGTGTTTCCCCATTTTAGACAGATATGAGCGGCGTAAGACAATAATGAGCTGGGTTTATACACTAGTAAGTGAAGGGACTGTGTAGCCAATGACACGAGGCAGAACTCAGCTTCTGTGTAACAGATGAATCCTGCTCTAAAGTGACCTGCAGTGACCCACGAGAGTCATGATTTCACATCATTAAAACACAGAGATCTCACACTCACTAGAAGCTTACTAGAGAGAAAAACATCACTTCTGCTTTGTTTGAGACTGATGTTCACTCAAAATCACAGATTTGGTTTGATATTAGATACGGGTTGATGCACGTTTTAGTATCAATATATTATTACAAAAATAATAATCCCAGATTAACTGAAGGCGACCACGACGTTATTTCTTTTAATTAATATTCAGTAATATTATAGGTTCGCCTGCACTGAAATTACGAGACGATCTGATCTGAATAATAACACTATTGCTTTCTGTAGCGACGCTTGTAGCTGAAAGTGAATATGTTTCATAATTAATGAATTTTGCAACACTGTTATTTTCCTGGTTGTTTCTAGAAACCTGCTTTGAAATATTCTGTATTGCATAAAGCACTATAAAAATTAATATGACTTGACCATAAGTGGTTCAAGTGTGTTCAGGTCTCCAAGTTGATAAGACATCTGAAATATATATATATATATACGTATATGAAGAGTTAATTTGCAAAAACAGATAACTCAAAAATTTTGATAATTTTCAAAAATCATGTTTTTCTTTGTGCATTACAATTATTCTCAATCAAATGCAGTTGGGTTATTTTGATTATGTAAAACATAACTAAAAAAATACAGCTAACTAACACAATAAAACACAATAAAAACATATATACATATATAACATATATATATATATTAGTGCTGTCAAATGATTAATCACATCCAAAATTATGTATATATAAATACACACACATGCATGTATATATTTAAGAAAAATATGTTATGTTTATATATTAAATATATTTATATAAGAATATAAATGTATGTAAATATTTTCAAAATATATATCACTGTATGTGTGTGTATTTATATATACATAATAAATATACACAGTACACACACATATACTATGTAAACATTTTGGATGCAATTAATCACGATTAATCATTTGACAGCAGTAATATATATATATATATATATGAAAGAATGAAATGCTTTAACAGAGGTGTGTGTGGATATATGATAAAATGGGATTTTCCTGCTGTCTCAATCCCAAAGCACAAAAGTACTGTATACTCCATGTGACGGTGTGTGTGAAAGTTTCAAGTTATGACTGATAACAATGTGTTTAAATGAGAGTTGCATGTCGTTGCATCACATCTACAGGCCCTGGAGGATTCAGCACTGCAATATGAGTCTGAGAACGTCTCGTCACGAGCATACGGACAGAAGCTGTGGATGTGGACCCTAACACACGATAGAGTAACAGCTGGTGGTGTTATACAGCCAATATGTGACCCTGGAGCACAAAACCAGTCACTGGGGGATATTTGTAGCAATAGCCAACAATACATTGTATGGGTCAAAATTATACATTTTTCTTTTATGACAAAAATCATTAAGATATTAAGTAAAGATCATGTTCCAATGAGATATTTAGTACATTTCCTACCGTAACTCAATTTTTGATTAGTAATATGCATTGCTAAGAACTTCATTTGAACAACTTTAAACGTGATTTTCTCAATATTTAGATTTTTTTGCACCCTCAGATTCCAGATTTACAAATATTGTCCAATCATAACAAACCATACATCAATGGAAAGATTATTTATTCAGCTTTCAGCTGATGCATAAATCTCAATTTCCAAAAATTGACCCTTATGTCTGGTTTTGTGCTCCAGGGTCACATATAGTCAAGTTGAGAGGAGATGATCTAAGGCTGGGCTGTCCCGAGAAACAGCATCAGCAGCAGCATCACGTTCAGATGTGTTTGTAAGGTCAGTTTTGCTCTCATGTGCCGCAGCAGCAGCGCTGGAGGAGCTGGCGGTGAGCTCTGTCCTCTGAGAGTTTCGCTGTCCGTCTCTCTGTGGGCGGTGTTTTACGCCGCATGCGTGTGTTTCCCCGGCGAGCGTGAGCCTGACGTTCATCACGTCACTCCAGCGCTGGAGGAAGAGGCTCGAGCAGATGCTTCCTGTGGTGTGTGTCACAGTTTCAGCTCGGAGGCGTTCTCAATGCATCACTCCGTCTCCTGGAACTCTGCTTATATCACCACTACTGTTCTGATTGTACTTATATATATAAACTGACCAATACACGTCACCTATTGTGTGTCATGATAATATTCCATCTGTGTATTCCACACATTCAACCCTAAAACAAAGACATTTATATATATATATATATATATATATATTAGTGCTGTCAAACAATTAATCGCATCCAAAATAAAAATGTAGTAACACTTTATTTTAGGATCTCTTAACTAGTTGCTAATTAGCATGCATATTACTAGAATATTAGCCATTTATTAGTAGTAATTAAGCACATATTAATGCCTTATTCTACATCCCTAATACCTAAACTTAACAACTACCTTACTAACTATTAATAAGCAGCAAATTATGAATTTATTGAGAGAAAAGTCATAGTTAATAGTGAATAAGTGTTCTCTATTTTAAAGTGTTACCAAAAGTTTTATTTACATAATAAGAGTACTGTGTATATTTATTACGTATATATAAATACACACACATACAGTATATATTTTGAAAATATTTACATACATTTATATTCTTATATTATATATAAATATATTTAATATATAAACATAACATATTTTTCTTAAATATATACATGCATTTGTTTGTATTTATATATACATAATAAATATACACATATATATATTATGTAAATAAAACTTTTATTTTGGATGCGATTAATCATGATTAATTGTTTGACAGCAGTAATATATATATATGTGATTTTCCATGTGTAAAATACAATTTAGCATACTTTTAAAAAGAGTACTTATTACAGAAATAATATACACCGCTGTTCAAAAGTTTAGGATCAGTAAGATTTTTTTTTAATAATTTTCTTCTGCTCATCAAGGCTATATCTTTTTGATCACAAAAAAGTAATTTTGTGAAATATAATTGCAATTTAAAATAACAGTTTTCTATTTTAATATACTTTACAATATAATGTATTCCTGTGATGATAAAGCTGAATTTTCAGCAGTCTTCAGTGTCACATGATCTTCAGAAATCATAATAATATGCTGATTTATTATCAATGTTGGAAACAGTTATGGATGCTTAGTATTTTTTGGGACCTGTGATATTTTTTTCTTTTATAAATAAAAAGTTCAAAAGAACAGTGTTTATTCAAAATATAAATTTTGTGATACAATACACACTACTATTCAAAAGTTTGGGGTCAGTAATTTTTATTTTTTTAAGAAATTAATACTTCAATGGATAAAAAGTGACAGTAAAGACGTGCATTGTTAAAAAATATTTATATTTTGAATAAATGCTGTTCTTTTAACATTTTTATTCAACAAAGAATCAAAGAAAAAATATCACAGGTTCCAAAAACAATATTAAGCAGCACAACACTGATAATAAATCAGCATATTAGAATAATAAAGACTGGAGTAATGGCTGATGAAAATTTACAGAAATAAATTATATTTTAAAGTATATTACAATAAGACAAAAATACTATGAATTGCAATAATATTTCACAATATTACTGTATTTTTGATCATATAAATAATACACATATTTCAATAACTGTTTTATTTCCTGTTTGATAGGTTTATGTAAATCCATTTTTTTTTCAAGACATTGTTAGACGCCAGTGTTTCTTGTCATAACTATGCAAAGATTTGATTTAAAAAACAGTATCATATCTACTAAACTATGTCTTGTTATGGTTTTATATCTGTATTTAACCTCAGAATGATCTCGAAGTAAAAAGAGGCGCTAAAGTCTGATTTATTGGAGGCTGTGCTTAAAAATTAAATTATTATAATCTTAATTCAAGTGATGAAGGATTGTGAAAGTCAGTATTGAATCCTATTGTAAGGTTAACCCGGCCTGCTTTACATATTTCAGTATTATTAACAGCTGAAAACATTAGAAAAGTAATCAAAAAGTAATCCGTTACATTACTTAAAGTAATTGAAATTGTTACACTACTTGTTACATTTTAGATAGTGTACCTTGTAATCTGTAACCGGTTACATCCCAACACTGACTGACTGACATCTTTCTGTAATCAATGACTCAATGGCTGTGGTTCAGAGTGAAGCACACGTACCAGGTCCGCCACGGGAGACTTCTTTCGGTTCTGCTTCTCCACCTCCACCTGCATCTTGGCCATGGGTTTAGCCATCGCGAGAGCCAGCTTGGCCTCGGCCTGCAGCTTCTTCTGTCGGCTCAAGAAGTCCATGTCCTCCAGAGACTCCGAGTCGTCCTCCGTGGTGTCTCTGTCCGAGTAGGACGAGCTCTGTTTGCTCTGAGGACAGATGGACAGAGAGAACAGAAGACAAATGTGAGCCTGGAGCACAAAAGCAGTTTTAAGTCACTGGGGGATATTTGTAGCAATAGCCAACAATACATTGTATGGGTCAAAATTATACATTTTTCTGTTATGCCAAAAATCATTAGGATATTACGTAAAGATCATGTTCATGAAGATATTTAGTAAAATTCCTACCGTAAATATATCAAAACTTAATTTTTGATTAGTAATATGCATTGCTAAGAACTTCATTTGAACAACTTTAAAGGTGATTTTATCAATATTTTGATTTTTTTGCACCCTCAGATTCCAGATTTACAAATAGTTGTATCTCAGCCAAATATCGTCCTATCATAACAAACCATATATCAATGGAAAGATTATTTATTCAGCTTTCAGATGATGTAGAAATCTCAATTTCAAAAAATTGACCCTTAAGACTGGTTTTGTGCTCCAGGGTCACATATATTAGACCGCTCTCCATCTGAAGCCAGAATACAGTAGGAACGGTTTGATTGTGTAACACAACATCTGCATAACAAACTCAGACCCTGATGATCCCGTTCTCCTGAATGATCTGAGACGATCCATGCTTTCTTTTGATAAAACACTAGTTTTATCAAGAATGAACTATGTGGCATAAATGAGTTTGAAGTTCGGTGTTTAAAAAGAACAGAGCAAACGGAAAGAGAGAGCGCGATCTGTATTACAGCTCTCTATATGAAGCATACAGACTGTATTAGAGCCACAGAAAGACAAACGTTTTGCTGAAAAATGCACAATACATAATTTATCACCTAGGGTGAAGTAATTATATTTTTCCCAAATCATTGTTAATGTACATAATGTAATTTAATAGAAAACTATGTGAACGGCACTCTGTTCCGCGGCAGGATTTTCTGTCGGCTGTATTTAAATGCGAGTCTGGAGTTTCTCTCTCTGTGCAGCACGCAGTGTCACATGCCAAAACAAACAACACGTGCTGTCAGTGATTTCCGCCTCCAGAGGCTGCTCTCGTACTGTATAATGACAGCAGACCATTCTCAACCACTCCAGCAACAGATGCAACACGGAAAACTATCGGCATGGATTTTTGCCGATAACCGATAGTTCCGCAAATCAACTATTGGTGCCGATTAATCGGCAAAACCGATGAATCGGTCTACCTCTAGACTGAATCATGCAGTGAAAGAACACACTGTAGTCTAGACTTCATCACGTAATGTATGCATGCGTTGTAGGTGTGTTTTGAATGTTTTTTGCAAAATACTCGATAATGTCAAATCGCACATCGTTAAATTAACAATTACGATATTATCACAGACGATATATATCGCACACACCTACGTCTGAGGATTGATCGGAGCATTTTGTTTTGTAATCGAGGCACAGTGTCATGGAGAGTTCACTAAGAAACATTTGTTGAGAGATGATCTGCATCATAAACCGTAAGTAAATCATTTCATAATGCTTTGTCTGGAAATGACCCGTTTTATTTTGATCATGTTGATGCATTTCATAGTTTTCAGTCACGTGACCGGCTCGAAGACCTGGAGGGCAAAACATCCATAGCACTGCAGCACAAGCGTGTCAATTTTCCATCTGTTTCACAGCTGCAAATATTTTGATCATCTCTCAAAAGAATAAAACAAAGGTATTTCTGAACAAAATGCACATTTTGACCATTTGTGATCCATATTAAGCACCCGCGGCAATATTTCAATCATTAAACAGTGCGACAAAACATTGTAAAAACACTTAAAGTGCTTTTAAACAGTAATATTAAAAGATCAAATTCAGCAATCACCATATTAATAATGCATAGTTTACATAGACAAACAGATGAAGCCTGAATATGAACGCAATCCGCTTAATGGTTCAGTGTTTTCCTTCTAATGGTTTTCTATGGGAAGCCATTTAATGTGAAACTTTGCACATTGCGTTTATATTCTGGCTTCATCTTCTTGCCTGTACAAAATATACATCCTCATTGAGGTGTTTCCTGAATTTCGTCTTTTAATATCTGCGTTTTACTACATTATTACTTAATGCAATCTGCGTATAAATAGCTGTCGGTCAGTGGAGCAAAGCTTGGTTTTGTCCTCCAGGTGGACGTTCCTATAAGAGTGTGACGTCACGTCAAAACTATCAATAGCGAGGGGCGCTGATAGTGTTTCATATGCAGTGACGTTATCTAGAGGTCGACCGATTCATCGGTTTTGCCGATTAATCGGCACCGATAGTTGATTTGCCGAACTATCAGTTATCGGCAAAAATCCATGCCGATAGTTTTCAGTGTTGCGTCTGTTGCTGGAGCGGCTGAGAATTGTCTGCTGTCATTATACAGTACGAGAGCGGCCTCTGGAGGCGGAAATCTCGTGTTGTTTGTTTTGGCACGTGACACTGTGCGCTGCACAGAGCGGGAAACTTCAAACATGCATTTAAATACAGCCGACAAAAAATCCTGCCGCGGAACAGAGTGACATTCACATAGTTTTCCATTAAATAACATTATATTTGTCCCAAATCGTTGTGAATGTACATGACTTCACCCAAGGCTATAACTTATGTACTGTGCATTTTTCAGCAAAACGTTTGTCTTTCTGTGGCTCTAATACAGTCATATGCTTCATATAGAGAGCTGTAATACAGATCGCGCTTTCTCTTTCCGTTTGCTCTGTTTTTTTAAACACCAAACTCATTTATGCCACATAGTTCATTCTTGAAGCAAACTTATGTCCGTTTGGTGATTAAATAAACTGTTTTAGACCGCTGCTTGAATTGAACGCAAAGCGTCTGGTGTGTGTGAGATACCTCTGAGTTCTAGACGCAGCACTGAGCTTTTGCACAGTGTGTCACTTGCAAATTGTTTTATATTTTGATTAGATAATAATGCAGTGTTCTAAAATAGCAGCAAATAAAATGTGAGAGTACACATACAATATCAATAACCTGTGCATGTAATTTTAATGTGGCCTTGTGTAGGTATTTCAAGACGGTCATCTTTAAGCATGCCTGTTGAAAAGCAATGGTAATACTTAACAATAAGAGTCAATTTGTAACATTAATGAAAGCTGTAGAAGTATTGTTCCTTGTTAGAGTGTGTTCATTTCATTTCAATATTTACAATTACTAATAGGCTTAATTTTTAAATATTCTTCTTTTAAGATTAGTAAACTATTAAATAAATTTAATGATCAATATAATAATTCATATTTTTATTCATTTACAAAGTATGGTTCAGTACTGTTACTGCTTTTTAAAAAATAGTAAAGCTCTATTTTAGTTTTCGTTCAGTATCCATTTTAAAAACTATCGGTTGATTAATCGGTATCGGCCAGTGTGGTCCAACCTAGCTATCGGTATCGGTAAAATCCACTATCGGTCGGCTTCTAAGTCGTTATCCAATCATAACAGCGGCTGATTACTGACAAGCCTTAAAGGACACGCCCCTTAAAAACAACTCGTTTTAGACAGAGGGTCAGAATGAGGGTTGAAAATAATAATTATTCCACGTTTATTTGTTGTTTTTTTGTGTGCAAAAAACTTTATTATCATTATAAGTAAACCTCAAGGAATGTGTTAAAAAAAAAATCCATGTCATGACCTTTAAAAACACTGTACTTGCAGATAATTGTCAGATGTTGTTTGTGTTTTGGTAGTTTTCTCCCAGTTCCCCTTTTCCTGCCTGAGTTCCCTAACTAGTCTGCATGGTTTTTGATGAATTAGTTCCCACACCTGTTGTTTCTCCCTGATTACCACGTAACATTAATATAAAATTAATGAAATAAAAGGTCACTTAAGTGACTTAAAGAGAGACATTTGCATGTCTGTTTCTTAACACACTTTGTTATAATGTCAGATTAAAGGTTTTAGCGACTTTAAAGTTAATTTCAAATCATTGTATTTAATCTTTTGTTGTGCTTTAAAGAAGTACACTTATTCTCATGTGTTGACTAACATACTAAAGCTTGATTATACTTTTAACTGCAGTGTGTAATTTGATATTACATATAAAGTTAATATATTTTTAATGTACTAAATTACAACTTTATCATTACAAATGTGTAATTTCAAATATATTTAAATTCATGACATACAAGTTTCAATAGAAATTACATTAAAGTATATTATAGTTTGTCATAAATGCATGTCAGCACACAGCAGTACTTTAACCATATTTCAAAGACAATAGAAGTAATTATGAAATTACTAATAAAGATGTACTGAAGTCCTACCTAAGTGGGAACTTAAGAAAATACTCTAAAGTTCAGCTAATGACATTCAATATACATTTAAATTATAATACATTTTCATTTAAATCCAATTACATTTTTTTAAATTGCTTAGACACTAAAAGAGATACTTGAGACCCACTTAGTGAAACCATTCACTCATTATCTAATCTTTAGACCAAGTCTGCAAAACTATAAGCAAATTACATGCTTTAAACGTTTTGATATTGTAAAACAAACTTTTTGCAAAACTCTAAACACAGTTCTCTACATTACACACATCATTCGAAACTAAAAGCTCTTTTTGTGATGACCTACACACAGTGATTGTGTGAAAACACTTAGACATCATTTGTTCACTTAAGGCCCTTTCGCACCGCAGGAACCTTTTCATAGCACCCGAACTAATTGTGGAACTACCCACTTTTTGGCGTGTTCGCACCGCGGGAACTAGGAACTGTTTTAGTTCCAGGAACTGCGTTTGGAGGAACTAAATTAGCTCCTACTTCAGAGTAGCGTCTAAAACAGTTCCGTAGGAACTATCGTAAGTGTACGCTGATTGGCTAAACGCGTACGAAAACACCCTCACCCGCCATGATTTAAAACACCGTGTAAACACATACTGTGTAAACATTGTATCAACTTATATTTCGCAAGAATGGATGTAAATAAAGTTTATAAAAATGTAAGTAAAGTTTACAAAACAAAAGATGTGCTTAATCTTTCCATTTGTGCTGATAATCACCTTGTTGCAGAACATAATGATGAGATAGCAGCTGTTAAAAAATTGCGACGTCTTTAATCCCAAAAAGGTATTTTTAACCAAAATAAAAGAGAAACGTAAGTTAGTATATATGTAATTAATGTAGTATATATGGCTAATGCAGTCATAAAAAAGCATGGACAGACAAAAATAGTGTACCATTTAAAATGATTTATTGAACAAAACACATACACTAACGTTACTGCTTTGGTTTCTTAGTCCTCCTTTCCGATCTTTCACTCGCTTGACGTATACGTCGACATGTCCGTTATTGTGAAACCCACGAGACACAACAAAAACACAGCGTCCTCATCCTCCTGTTGTTAACGTCGTTGTTCTTCTTCGTTTATGTTGTTGACCGCCGCGCACAAATGACGTCGCTGTCGACCGGCTTATGTCACTTCCTAGTACCCGCTGTCGGTGCGAATGCAACCCTTTAAATAGTACTGGGGAATAGTTCACGCAAAATCGTCCCAGTACTTTAGTACTGTACTTTTAGTTCTGGAACTAAAGCGGTGCGAAAGGGGCTTTAGTAATCAAAACTCGTTTTTTTTTAAGAAAGAAATTATTTTTTTCTTTGCATTTCTGTTTACGTTGTATCTTTATTGTAAAAAGCGCTTTATAAATAAAGCTGACTTTCTGACATGGCTTCAATCTATCTATCTATCTATCTATACTGAACATGCATGCAAGCCAAGTCTGAAAGTCAACTTCATTTCTAAAGTGCTTTATACAATATAGATTGTTTTACAGCAGCTTCACAATAGTATCAAATTCACTGTAAAAAATAAGTGTCATTTTAACTGTAAAATTTGGTAAAAACACTACTAAAAAAATCTGCTAATAGGTTAATAGTAAGTTCCCGTACTATATACAGGGAAAAACTGTAAAAGATCTAACCAGACATTTCATGTAATTTTACAGTAAAATGCTGTTAATTGTACAGCTTTTAGAAGTAAAAAATAACAAATCAATGTATAATTTACAGTCAAAAACTGTAAACTGATATTCCCAGAATTCCCTGCGTGACACGCCACATTTGAAAGTATTTTGTTTAAATAATCATGTTTTTCAATACAACCCCAAATCAGAAAAAGTTGGGACAGTATGGAAAACGCAAATAAAAAAAGAAAGTAGTGATTTCTAAATTTACTTTGACTTGTATTTCATTGCAGACAATATGAACACAAAATATTTCATGTTTTGTCTGGTCAACTTCATGTCATTTGTAAATATACATCCTTTCCTGTCATTCAGACCTGCAACACATTCCAATTTAGGGCTAGTAATGAGGTAAATTGGTTAAATAATGATGTGATTTGAAACAGTTGATGTCAACAGGTGATTGTAATTATGATTTGGTACAAAAGCAGCATCCAAGAAAGGTCTAGTCCTTTAGGAGCAAAGATGGGCCGAGGATCGCCAGTTTGCCAACAAATACGTGAGAAAATTATTGAAATGTTTAAAAACAATGTTCCTCAAAGAAAGATAGGAAGAGATTTGGATATTTCACCTTCAACAGTGCATAACATAATTAAAAGATTCAAGGAATCTGGAGGAATTTCAGTGCGTAAAGGACAAGGGCGCAAGCCTAAGCTGAACAACCGTGATCTCCGATCCCTCAGGCGGCACTGCATCAAGAATCGTCATTCATCTATAAGCGATATCACCACATGGGCTCAGGACTACTTTGGCAAACCTTTGTCAAGTACCACAATACGTAGTTACATCCACAAATGCCAGTTAAAACTGTACTGTGCCAAAAGGAAGCCCTATGTTAACAGTGTCCAGAAGCGCCGTCGACTTCTCTGGGCTCGGAGGCATCTGGGATGGACCATCACACAGTGGAAACCTGTACTGTGGTCAGATGAATCAGTATTTCAGGTATTTTTTGGGAGGAATGGACGCCGTGTGCTCCGGACCAAAGAAGAAAAGGATCATCCAGACTGTTACCAGCAACAAGTCCAAAAGCCAGGGTCTGTCATCGTATGGGGTTGTGTCAGTGCCCTTGGCAAAGGTAACTTGCACTTCTGTGATGGCACCATTAATGCTGAAAAGTACATAGAGATTTTGGAGCACAATATGCTGCCTTCAAGAAGACATCTTTTCCAGGGACGTCCATGCATATTTCAACAAGACAATGCAAAACCACATTCTGCACACATTACAAAGTCCTGGCTGCGGAGGAAGAGGGTACGGGTACTTGACTGGCCTGCCTGCAGTCCCGACCTGTCTCCAATAGAGAATGTGTGGCGCATTTTGAAGCGCAAAATGCGACAACGAAGACCCCGTGTTGCCCACCTTAAGACTTGTTTGCAGGAAGAATGGGACAAAATTACACCTGAAACACTTCATCACTTGGTGTCTTCAGTCCCTAAACGTATTTTAAGTGTTGTGAAAAGGAATGGCAACATTACAAAGTGGTAAATGCTTTACTGTCCCAACTTTTTTTGGAATGTGTTGCAGGTCTGAATGACAGGAAAGGATGTATATTTACAAATGACATGAAGTTGACCAGACAAAACATGAAATATTTTGTGTTCATATTGTCTGCAATGAAATACAAGTCAAAGTAAATTTAGAAATCACTACTTTCTTTTTTCATCTGCGTTTTCCATACTGTCCCAACTTTTTCTGATTTGGGGTTGTACTTTCTGTTATCAGTTATGTACATTTTGGCTTTATGTTACATCTTCTGTTGTTTAATGAAAGTTTATTGCATTACTTAATTATCATGTGTGTTACCATGATGGTGTTTAGTGTTTGTGTGAATGACTCTGTGCACCTTCTGTATATTAGTATACAGCTGTTGTTGCCAGAATTTTACCGTAAAAAATACGGTAGCAACATTTTAGGTTTTACCGTTTTAACTTACATTTACAGTTAAATACCATAATTTCATAAAATGATATAATGTTAATATACCAACCTACTGAAGTACTGAAATCTGTTTTGTATCTTTGTAATACACTGATAACCACCAAATGCATGTGGTGATGAGAAAATCACATGATGAACCAAAGCCAATCACAAGCAGCTTTTAAATATTAACACATATAGAAGAAGCACAGCATCATTCACACAAACACTAATCACCATCATGATGATCTCAATAAACTTAAATTTAACAAGATTAGGTGTAACATACAACCCTTACATCCCCAACTTATACAAACTTTTTCAATTCCAAAAATGGTATACTACCGTAAAATGTAATGTAATGTACAATGTATTGTCTAATACAGTTTTTACCGTATCCACCTTTTTCTTGCCGTAAAAATGTAAATTTTTGGCCATTTGTAAATTCTATGGGTCTAGCTTCCGTTCGCGTCCAGCTATTTTTGCTGCTTGATATTGAAAATTGGTGTGTCTTACTATATTATTTTAATGTATAATCTTAATTATGAACACACTGGTTTTGCAGTGCAAACAGTGTTACCGTTTACTGCACGTTATTATTGTTCTCGTTATTTCCTGATAGCAGCTAATGAACCGGAAGTCTTGCACATAGACTTACTTCCACGTTGAAGAAAAAAGTGGATATAGTAGGGGAACTTACCTTTAACCAGGTTTTTACTGTAGCATTTTTACAGTCTTTTACCATTAAATTCACGGTCATTTTTTACAGTGTACTTCTGCTTGTGGCGAAGCTACTTGTGATGAGCTTTGATTCTTCTCTGCATTATTATGATGGTTGTCAGTATGTTAAAGGTGCAAAACAGATTTTAATATCAGTGTGTGTTGTGGAACTTACTGGTTTACATTCAAATTTCCTTGTTTGTAAATTACAGTTTTATATGGCAACCACAGCTGCTAAAATTATTTTGTAAAAACTACAGATCTTCTTTTACAGTGTTCAAATTCTGCTGTTAAGCAGCTCCAAGAAGTCAATAGTGTCATTCTACAGCTCAGTTCAGTTCAGTATTGATTCAATTCAGTTGCACAACTGTGTAAAATTCATACAGTCATACATACTGTATGTATAGTGTATATGTGCATGTACAGTATGTGCGAGTGCTGTGACAAACTCCCGTGCTTCACTGTACTCTGAACAAGCAAAAGACACACAAGAGTAGTGTTTTACATTTTTCACATCTGTGTGTAGTTTGGCGTATATGTGGCTAATTATTTTATGTTTGTGTAGAGTTATTATGACAAAATACAATTTTTAGAAGACTTAAAACAGTTTTCAAAGAAGTGTTTGCTTTTGCAAGATGTGTGTGACGTTTTGTATGTTGTGTGTGTGTTTTGTGGTTTTGTGTGTAGCGTTTTGAGAAAAACTGTAACATGCAATTACAGTTTTTTACAATCATTTTTGCACTAATAACAGAACCTTCACGTCATTTTTCAAAACTCTAGACACATAATTCACAACATTTAACACTTTTTCCAAATGCTTGGAGACAATACACATAAACCAAAGATCTTTTGTTCATTGAACTAAAATCACTGGTTCAAAATGACACAACTTAACATCAAAGTATTAATATTTCAAAATGCAACTCACTCATTACATCTGAACTGAGTGTCTATTAATTTCATTACAATGATCTAACTATCAACTGATACAACTGCTCAAAATGCTACGTAACTGTTGCATTACTCTTAATGCAGTTTTTATGGAAAATTATGAACAATATTACATTTTTAGATTATGAAAGTGAAGCAACTGAGGATTGAGTATGTTCAGTTTCAAGATGCCTGTTGTTGGGAGAAAAAATCCCCTAAAATTCTATATCATTGTTATTACAGTTTTTTACAATTATTTTTGCACTAATAACAGAACCTTCATGTCATTTTTCAAAACTCTAGACACAAAACTCAAAACAGTCATTATTTGTAACAAAGCCTATCCAATGGTCAAAACTATGCATATTGCGTTCATATCTTTAAAGAAGCCTTGCATTTGCAGAAGCATTGGTTCAAAATACTCATTTATTATGAAATATTACTTTAGATCACCCACACACAAGATACTCACAGTTTCACTGTGTAGCTGTTAGTACAATCATTAAATATAGTTGTTCAAAACACATGATGCAGCTTTCATTATGGTTCTACACATTCATACATCATTGTAATAGACGAGAGAGAAAAGTACAGACACTGGAATCATTAAACAACATTTGAAAATTATCGATGAAATAATCAACACAACAGGTTTTTAAAAAAAACTTTAAATAAGAAAAAATTGAATAAGAAAAGACAAGATAAAACTACATTAGGCCTACAGTGAAATGTCAGCTGGAGTGTTCCTCACTGCACTTCTGTGTTTTATCAACCCTGTCTTGTGTGTTTGGCCACAGGTTCTCATCCACATCATAATGGATGTTTTCATTAGTTAAACATCTTGGGAAAAAAATATTCTGGTATGGTGAATACAGGCCTGACATTGGTCATGGCACACATCATCTATGGCCTGGAGAAGAGGGACTTGTTTGAGAGGAGCCTATTGTGAAGCTTCCTCCTCCATGTGGAGAAAAACTCCTCAGTCAGGTTACAGTAAGGAAAGAGGAGTATGGGGTAAATACAAGGTGATAAACTGTGGATGAGCCTGAAACCATGATTGCTCTCAGTGCTGTTGTTAGGAATTCTGGGCCCATTGCACTGATTTTGTTATGGGGTCTCCTCAAAATCACATTCAGTTGGGGGGTGATCGGGCCCCCAGCGAACATGGTTCTGGGTCCCTCTCACCCGCTGGGCTCTCAACCTCTCCTCCATGTCATGGCCAGGGTAAAGCCTGCCTCATCCAAAAATATGAATGGTTTTCATCAGCTTCCAGCTCTATCACCCTCTAAAACACATTTACTGAAGGAAAACAAATACTGATAACAATGATATAGACTTTTGGGATTTTTTTTCTCTCCCAACAACAGGCATCTTGAACCTGATCATACCTGAACACACTCAGTCCTCAGTTGCTTTCATAATCTAAACATTTAATATTGTTCATAATTTTCCATAAAAACTGTGCATTAAGAGTAATGCAACAGTTACGTAGCATTTTGAGCAGTTGTATCAGTTGATAGTTAGATCATTGTAATGAAATGAATAAACACTCAATTCAGATGTAATGTGTGAGTTGCATTTTGAAATAGTAATATTTTGATGTTAAGTCGTGTCATTTTGAACCAGTGATTTTAGTTCAATGAACAAACGATATTTGGTTTGATGATGTGGATGAGAACCTGTGGCCAAACCCACAAGACAAGGTTAATAAAAACACAGAAGAGCAGAGAGGAACTGTGACTCTTATTTAAAGTTTTTTAAAAACCTGTTGTGGTGATTATTTCTTAAATAATTTTCAAACTCCAGTGTCTGTACTTTTCTCTCTCGTCTATTACAATGATGTATGAATGTGTAGAACATAATGAAAGCTGCATCATGTGTTTTGAACAACTATATTTAATGATTGTACTAACAGCTACACAGTGAAACTGTGAGTATCTTGTGTGTGGGTGATCTAAAGTAATATTTCATAATGAATTAGTATTTTGAACCAATGCTTCTGCAAATGCAAGGCTTCTTTAAAGATATGAACGCAATATGCATAGTTTTGACCATTGGATAGGCTTTGTTACAAATAATGACTGTTTTGAGTTTTGTGTCTAGAGTTTTGAAAAATGACATGAAGGTTCTGTTATTAGTGCAAAAATAATTGTAAAAAAAACTGTGTCTGAAAACATTAGCTTCAGTTCACACTTACTTATATTGCTTTTTAAGTATATTATTTCTATAAGAAGCACTTGTTTTCACAAGAGCTTTCAGATTCAATAACAGATCTAACTGTATATAACTGTGTGTGTGTGTGTGTGTGTGTGTGTGTTTGTGAGTGTGTGTGTGTGTGTGTGTGTGTGTGTGTGTGTGTGTGAGTGTGAGTGTGAGTGTGAGTGTGTGTGTGTGTGTGTGTGTGTGTGTGAGTGTGAGTGTGAGTGTGAGTGTGTGTGTGTGTGTGTGTGTGTGTGTGTGTGTGTGTGTGTGTGTGAGTGTGAGTGTGTGTGTGTGAGTGTGAGTGTGAGTGTGAGTGTGTGTGTGTGAGACTGATGCGGCATGTGTCCAGGGGGAATCTACACACACCGGTGTGTTGTAATGATTGTGCTGATGAATGATGATTGCACAGGTCAGTGTAGGTGGGGTCATTTCTCTGGCCTGTGACCCTCTCTGACTCAGCCGTAACCTTACAGTAATACCCGCTGCAATGTCTGCTGGGAAGCCAAGCCTTGCAAACAACATCCCCAATTTAGGGGCATTCTGGATGGGGCTGTTTGTGTGACCTCTGTTAGATGAAACATCACCCATGAGTGTGTGTGTGTGTGTGTGTGTGTGTGTCTGTGTGTGTGAGAGTGAGTGAGTGAGTGAGTGAGTGAGTGTGTGTGTGTGTGTGTACCATGGGAGACAGCGGTGTGTCCAGGCTGGTCTCTGTCTTGCTGTCGTCTGCATCGCTGTCTTTGTCGCTGCCGCTGTCATTGACGAAGCAGATCTGCAGGTTCATTCCGCTCTGAAGCCTGTGAGGATATGTTAAACATTTCAGCCCCAAACTCAGTCAGTTTAATCATCACTAATGTAGAACGATGATATGTCTGTATTTGAACTCGCTCTGGGAATGTGTGTTTTATGTTTATGCTCTTGTGTACAGTACTTCGGTTGATTTTTATGGTTTTGGAGGTGCTGTATAAATAAAACGGCGTTGATTTGAGAAAAGCACACGGTGAGAGCACTGGAATACCCGCGGTGACATCAGCAGAAGTCACACGAAGCAGTGAAACGCTCAGGAATAGAAACCGCTGAGGCATCAGAAAACTGTCTGAACGTTACTACAGCGCTTCACTTCAGCTCGGTGTGGTTTACAACTGCTTGCAATTTAGGTCATTAAAATGGGATTTTTATCATTGTGTTTTAGCAATAAAATGACATGAAGAACAACATAAAAATGTAGTGATTAAAAAATGTCTGATTGCAGATTTAGTTGAATTGGCTTAAATTAAAAACGTGTTTTTTTCTACAAAGAATTAAATACAATTGCACATAAAGTTAGATTACAGTACATCTATCATATGGAAATCACTCTCTCCTTAAAGCACAGACACATTTAACTTACTAACTAACAGTAAACATCTTAACAGATATCCCCATAATTCACCAGTTTATTCATCAATATTTAACTGAGAGCAATGTTTTGAATGAAGTGTTGTTTTAATATGCATCATGGATGAATTCAGGTCAAATTCTCATTTGATTCTGCTGACATATTAAAGGTTTTTACAGAGGGGATTTTGCATTTCTCTTTTTATCACTTCATAAATCACTAACAACAACAACAACAAAACATTGATTTAAAATGATGTATAAATCAATGTGAATGATATATGTGACCCTGGAGCACAAAACCAGTCATAAGGGTACATTTCTAGAAATTGAGATTTATGCATCATCTGAAAGCTGAATAAATAATATTTCCATTGATGTATGGTTTGTTATGATAGGACAATATTTGGCTGAGATACAACTATTTGTAAATCTGGAATCTGAGGGTGCAAAAAAATCTAAATATTGAGAAAATCATCTTTAAAGTTGTTCAAATGAAGTTCTTAGCAATGCATATTACTAATCAAAAATTAAGTTTTGATATATTTACGGTAGGAAATTTACAAAATATCTTCATGGAACATGATCTTAATATCCTAATGATTTTTGTCATAAAAGAGAAATGTATAATTTTGACCCATACAATGTATTGTTGTCTATTGCTACAAATATACCTGTGTTACTTATGACTGCTTTTGTGCTCCAGAGTCACATATGAACAAACCCCTCCATAAAACCCTTCAGAATATAGTTAGAAATAAAACTTGCTGTATGTAAGTGCTGCTGAAGTGGAGAAAAACTCATTTAGAAAAAAACAATATGTACAATAAGTGACCTCTACAGATAAAGTGCAATAATAAAATCAGCTAAATGATATATCAACAACCTCCACAGAAAAGCCTTTCGAAAATACAGTAAATAGGAATAAAATTGTAAAGTCTGGTGTGTGCTGCTAAACAAAGTCATCTTGTGAAAACAGCCTTTGAAGATATGTATTATGATTAAAGTCAGGTGCAGATAGAGAAATATGGATGCTGAAGATATTAAAAGATGACAAGTTATGGACAAAATCTCCAAAGTGACCAGTGCATGACAAACAATTTAGCCTGTAGTGTCCCGTCTTAAAGATCATGGGATTTTCTTCTGGCTCCAGCAGAAGTAAGGATCGAGAGCAGAATGCTGTGTGTCACAGTGTTAGTGTTTTACTGTAATGACAGAAGCATTACGTCAGAGAAATGACAAGAAGTGCTCGTCACGCTCATGTGAAACAGAAAGTGAGCAGCAGGGATTCAGGTCAAAGTGTGTGTGTGTGAGAGTGTGTGTGTGTGTGTGTGTGTGTGTGTGTGTGTGTGTGTGTGTGAGAGTGTGTGTGTGTGTCTCTGTGTGTGTGTGTGTGTGTGTGTGTGTGTGTGTGTGTGTGATGCGGAGCTGCAGGGGAAGCCCTTCATGTTCATAGAGAGAGTGTTCACCACACAAACACAGAAACGTGACTGTTTCACTCTCTGAGCCGCAGCTCTGCTCTCGTACTGTGGTCAGGGAAAGTTGAAGAAAAGGCCCGTGTCCGCACGCTCCCTGTGATCCGTCTGTGTGTGTATATACTGTACACTATATAGACAAAAGTATTGGCACCCCCTTCTTTAGAACAGAAAAATGCACTTCCAAATCTGTGGCAACAATGATGGAAACATAATTCATGTATTTAAAAATTGTATTTCATCTCTGTTGCAACAGTTTTGTAAGTGTCTAAAATGACTGAACCCATATGTACAAGTCATTGGTGTTTGGTGATGAGTTTTTGTCTCAAGGTCTGCATTTACAGTCACACCAGAGGTGTTAAACTGGGATTAGGACTTGGTTTTATGCAGACCAGTCAAGTTCTTCCACACTGACTCAATCAATCATTTTCTTTTTGAACCTTGTCTTATACACAGAGACATTGTCATGTTAGAATAGAAAAGAGTCCAAACTGTTGCTATAATATTAGAAGCACACAATTTCCTAGAATATCATTATATGCTTTAACATTAAGATTTGTACTCATAGAAATTACTAAAGTAGTCAAACCTGTTCATTAGAAGGGGGTGCCAATACTTTTGGCAATATGGCAACACACTGAAGGCTTTTACTGAGGTTTGTTCATATATTATTCACACTGATTTATGCAACATAATAAAGTTTTTTCTTTTCTTTTTTTCTGTCTCTTGACAGTATTTTGTGAGTTTTGCGGTAATAAAAAGAGAAATTCAAAGTTCCCTCGGTAAAAACCTTTAACTCCAATATGTCACCAAAATCACATAATAATTTTTAATCCTTGTTTTATCCATTAAGCATATTTAAACACTTCAGAACAATTATTTTACTCAACTGTGATTACAATAATAAACTGGGGAAGTATGGTGATATCTATTAGTTAAAATGTTTACCATATTATATATATTCTTAAGCCTTGGTGAGCAGAAGAGACTTCATTCATAATCATTAATAATCTGAATGATCTGAAATGTGTGAAGTCTAGAGTATATACATATATGAAGAGCATAATCTGATTTCTCTGGTCAGGACAGTAGGTTCGAGGGCTGTGACTGACCGTGAGGACAGGCTGGGTTTGCCGCTCTTGCTGCAGCTGCTGTAGATTCCCGGCCCATCGTCAAAGAAACTGCCCTGAGCCAGCTTCTGCCGGATGCACTCCCGCTCATTCTTCTGGGCCTGAGACAGAAACACAAGAAGACGAGCTGAAGACGTGCACACAGAGAGCAGCAGGTGGCAGCAGTGAGACGAGAAGAGCAGGAACATCACACACACACACACACACACACACACACACACACACACACACACACACACACACACACACACACACACACACACACACACACACACACACACACACACACACACACACACACACTCACTCACTCACTCACTCACTCACTCACACACAGACACACAGAGACACACACACACACACACACACACACACACACTCAGACACACACACACACACACACACACACACACACACACACACACAGACACACACACACACACACACACACACACACACACACACACACACACACACACACACACACACACACACACACACACACACACACACACACACACACACACACACACACACACACACACAGACACACACACACACACACACACACACACACACACACACACACACACACACACACACACACACACACAGACACACACACACACAGACACACAGAGACACACACACACACACACACACAGACACACACACACACACACACACACACACACACACACACACACACACACACACACACACACACAGAGACACACACACACACACACACACACACACACACACACACACACACACACACACACACACACACACACACACACACACACACACACACACACACACACACACACACACACACACACACACACACACACACACAGACACACACACACACACACACACACACACACACACACACAGACACACAGAGACACACACACACACACACACACACACACACACACACACACACACACACACACACACACACACACACACACACACACACACACACACACACAGAGAGACACACAGAGACACACACACACACACACACACACAGACAGACACACACACACACACACACACACACACACACACACACACACAGACACACAGAGACACACACACACAGACACACACACACACACACACACACACACACACACACACACACACACACACACACACACACACACGAGAATCAAAGCTTCATGTGTTTGTCTCTCATTGTTTTGTTTGCTGGATCAGAACACAGGAAGTGAGCATCATTCACTGCTGAGCTCAGAGGATTATGGGTGATTTAAACTGACTTACTGGTCTATATCGTTCACATCCGCCTACCTGAACCCTGACGGATGATATAAACCACACACACACACACACACACACAGACACACACACACACACACACACACACACACACACACACACACACACACACACACACACACTCTCACTCACACACACACAAACACACACACTCATCATAGAGTCTGACTTCATCCTCTGTGAGTCACAGCAGCACAGAGAGCCGCTGAAGAGCCAGAGCTTCATCAGAGTCTGTGTGTGAGGACAATATCTGCCAAATATACCAACACAAGCACATTCTGACACATTAAACACAGTCTAACATCTCTGAGCGGTGAAACCAGACACACTTACATCAGATCAAACCCTGCAGCATGTCATTATGCTATTTTTTGTCTAGAAAGAGGGAAATGTTCTGGAAAGCTCTGCAGTTTCTTTATACAGTCAACTATAAAGTAGAGTTTTGTAGACCTCAGTTGTTATTGTGAATATGCAGACATAAGTATTGACAATGGGAGTGTGTCATATGTATTATCATAACTGTTGTTTTTATGATGTGTGATGTGACGTTATTGAGTATGTCACTCGCTTTGCAAAAACATAGTCCAGCGGACTATGAAGCTTCATACTTCAGCAAACCACGGTCAGAGCCATTATCCACAAATGAAGAAAACTTGTAACAGTGGTGAACCTTCCCAGGAGTGGCCGGCCGACCAAAATTACTCCAAGAGCGCAGCGACGACTCATCCAGGAGGTCATAAAAGAACCCAGAACAACATCTAAAGAACTGCAGGCCTCACTTGCCTCAATTGATGTCAGTGTTCATGATTCAACAATAAGAAAGAGTCTGGGCAAAAACAGCATCCATGGGAGAGATCCAAGGCAAAAGCCACTGCTGACCAAAAACAACACAAAGGCTCGTCTCACA
>CM049857.1:30620322-30625322 GCA_027422415.1 Schizothorax lantsangensis | reverse complement strand
GCCCCGCCCCCAGACCTGTCTGTTGACAAATATGATGCAGTGCAACAACTCCATAAATGCAGTTATGCCCTAAAATTCAAGATATTGGTGCATAAAATGCCCCTTTATGAGTTTTTTGTCTCATATTTAACTTATAGGCCTATAATACAATAAGAGATATCACACAAGCAGCGAGAGCAATATCACACGAGTGCTGATTTTGTCCCGAATATCACGAGTTTAAGTTAAATGTTATTTGATACAACAGTTCAGTAAATAAGAATGTGATAATGTGTTATATTTTAAACACAATATTATGTTTTTGCTCAATTTTGCAGAAAACATATTACCTTTAAAGTCATAGCAGAATTGAGCGTCTTCGAGCAACACAGCGGTGTTTAGTTTCTGAATGAATCCGCATTTTCAACGAATCGTATGAATCAATGATTCAGAGGACCATTCATAAAGTGAGCCGTTTACTGAATCAGACGTTTGAACGAATCGTATGAATCAATGACTCAGAGTACCATTCATAAAGTGAGCCGTTTACCGAATCGGCCGTTTGAACGAATCGTATGAATCAATGATTCAGAGGACCATTCATAAAGTGAGCCGTTTACTGAATCAGACGTTTGAACGAATCGTATGAATCAATGATTCAGAGTACCATTCATAAAGTGAGCCGTTTACCGAATCGGCCGTTTGAACGAATCGTATGAATCAATGATTCAGAGGACCATTCATAAAGTGAGCCGTTTACCGAATCGGCCGTTTGAACGAATCGTATGAATCAATGATTCAGAGGACCATTCATAAAGTGAGCCGTTTACTGAATCAGACGTTTGAACGAATCGTATGAATCAATGACTCAGAGTACCATTCATAAAGTGAGCCGTTTACTGAATCAGCCGTTTGAATGAATCAAATGAAGACATTTACCGCCACCTGCTGGCAGATTTAGTTTCTTATTTAGAGTATAATTTCATAAAAAAATATAATAATAAACATTAAAGGGATAGGCTTAGTTCACCAAAAAATTAAAATTCTGTCATCATTTACTCATATCGTTTCAAACACTTCTTCTGTGGAACATAAACGAAGGTATTTTGAAGACTGTTGGTAACAAAGCTGTTTTGGTTAATGACTTTAATTCTATGAACAAGAAATACTGAGTTGTTTCTCAAATTATTATTTTTTATGTTCCATAGTTTATGTTAGGACGTTATAGTTTAAATGTCTATGTGTAATATATTTTATGTTGAATCAAATAAAATGTTTCTTTCTAAAGCTACACTTTGTAATGTCTACTTGATACTTTCTCAAACTTTCTTTAAAAAAAATATTTTGTGGATATTTTCACAGTCAAATTTATTTTGTGATTAATTAGATTAATAAATCGACACATCATGTAATTACTTAGATTAAAAAATGTAATCGACTGACAGCCCTAATGTATATATATATGTGTGTGTGTGTGTATATTAATATAAATGACATATATTTGTATATTGTTTAGTGTTTAAAATCCTCCTGGAAGGACTTCATAAATCGGGTCCTGAAGCAGGACTGTCAGTCCTCTGTTGTGTGTGTCATGTGTTCCCGCCTCTTGTGTCCATATTTGGTTTGTTTCCTGTCCTTGTTTAGTGTCATTATTAGTTAACTCTTGTCCAGCTGTGTTTGTCTCGTTAGCTATGATTATCCCTGTGTATTTATAGTCCTGTCTGTTCAGTTTAATTTGGTCTGGTCTACTCGTTACTCCCCGGTGTTTCTGTCTGTGCCAGCCCTGCCCTGTCCAGTCCTGTCCTGTCCTGTCCTGCCCAGTCCTGTCCTGTCCTGCCCTGTCCAGTCCTGTCCTGCCCTGCCCTGCCCTGCCCTGCCCTGTCCAGTCCTGCCCTGTCCAGCCCTGCCCTGCCCTGCCCTGCCCTACCCTGCCCTGTCCAGTCCAGTCCTGTCCTGTCCTGTCCAGTCCTGTCCTGTCCTGCCCTGTCCAGTCCTGCCCTGCCCTGCCCTGCCCTGCCCTGCCCTGTCCAGTCCTGTCCTGTCCTGTCCTGTCCTGCCCTGCCCTGCCCTGCCCTGCCCTGTCCAGTCCTGCCCTGTCCAGTCCTGTCCTGTCCTGTCCTGCCCTGTCCTGCCCTGTCCTGTCCTGTCTTGCCTTGTTTGGATTAATTAAAGACTGTTATTTGAGTTTATCCTCATCTGTGTGTTCCTTGTTCATCCTTGCTGTGTGTACCGTGACAAGGACAGGGTGCGTCACAGTATCTGCTGTGAGTCTTTCTCTTGGAGCGGCGCAGGATAACAGTTTAATCTGTCTGTGCCATCTGTCCCTCAGTTCACATAAACCAGATTAACTCTCTCCTTCATATCAGACACACCCTCCATCTCACAATAACACGACTCTGTTCATCAGGCCTGCTGGAGAGCTGATGTGCTATGTCTAATCTATGGCTTTAATACTGATACTTCTCAATCAATCAATAAATGAAGCAATGACAACACTAACACACAGTAAAGTCATCTCAGAATTTATATGGTGTGACATGAGCTCGTGAAACACTGAGATAACCCCAGATTCCCAGCGTCACCTGCAGTGTTTCAGAGGGGTGGAGCAGCGATGACATCATATCCTGTTTCCTGTCTGAACAGTGCGTTAGCGCTCAGCTCATCTGACTGTTCTCTGGCCATTAAATGATTGTCAAATCTCTTTCATGAGACATAAAGTACGGAGGATAATCGGCTCCTCTCTCTCTGGATTATGTGCTGTTGGGTGTGTGATCGGGATTCAGGCAGAAAGCAGCACATGTGTGTGTGTGTGTGTGTGTGTGTGTGTGATGAGAGGATGACATCACACTCGCTTTCTGTAACTGATGCTCATCAGATATCATACATTCCTGCTCCTGAAAATGTCTGAGGAAGTGTAACGTTTGCTGAAATGTGTGTGTGTGTGTGTGTGTGTGTGTGTGTGTGTGTGTGTGTGAGTGTGTGTGTGTGTGTGTGTGTGTCCTGTGATTCAGTGCAGGATCTGGAAGAGCTCCAGAATGTGTGTGTGTGTGTTATATAAAGGCACCATAATGGCACAGTCTTGAGCTGTGAACAGTTACAGTAGTCTAAATATAGATCTGAGCAGCAGATATGATTTAAAGGAATATTTCACCCTGCGTGTTTGTAAGAAACAAATCCGTCATTAAGACATTTTTAACTAAAATATGAGTCTATAATCCATAATAATGTTTCCTCCAGTGAAAAAGTGCATCTGCTGTTGTCTCTCATCTCATCAAAATCCAGCCACATATTAGTTTAGAGCTGTTTTGTCTTGTAAACGCTGCTTGATCTGCAGATTTCTCTCCTGATTCAGACCAGAACACTTTTTCACTGGAGGAAGAGTTATTATGGATTACACTCTAAAAAACAATGGTGCGATATAGCACTAAAAGTGATTCTTTGGCTCGTAATCATAGGGGAACCACTTTTGGTGCTTCAGTGGTTCTTCATTCAGTGGTTCTTCAGCGGTGCTTCAGTGGTTCTTCAGCGGTTCTTCAGCGGTTCTTTGGCATGACTGAGGGGCTATATAGCACTGCTACCATATACAGAACCTGTTAAGCTCCTGTATGGTTCTTCAGCGGTTCTTCAGCGGTTCTTCAGCGGTTCTTTGGCATGACTGAGGGGCTATATAGCACTGCTACCATATACAGAACCTGTTAAGCCCCTGTATGGTTCTTCAGCGGTTCTTTGGCATGACTGAAGGACTATATAGCACTGCTACCATATACAGAACCTGTTAAGCTCCTGTATGGTTCTTCAGTGGTTCTTTGGCATGACTGAGGGGCTATATAGCACTGCTACCATATACAGAACCTGTTAAGCCCCTGTATGGTTCTTCAGCGGTTCTTTGGCATGACTGAAGGACTATATAGCACTGCTACCATATACAGAACCTGTTAAGCTCCTGTATGGTTCTTCAGCGGTTCTTCAGCGGTTCTTTGGCATGACTGAGGGACTATATAGCACCGCTACATATACAGAACCTGTTAAGCTCCTGTATGGTTCTTCAGTGGTTCTTCAGCGGTTCTTTGGCATGACTGAGGGGCTATATAGCACTGCTACCATATACAGAACCTGTTAAGCTCCTGTATGGTTCTTCAGCGGTTCTTCAGCGGTTCTTTGGCATGACTGAGGGACTATATAGCACCGCTACATATACAGAACCTGTTAAGCTCCTGTATGGTTCTTCAGCGGTTCTTCAGCGATTCTTTGGCATGACTGAGGGACTATATAGCACCGCTACATATACAGAACCTGTTTAGCTACTGTATGGTTCTTCAGTGGTTCTTCAGCGGTTCTTTGGCATGACTGAGGGACTATATAGCACCGCTACCATATACAGAACCTGTTAAGCTCCTGTGTGGTTCTTCAGCGGTTCTTCAGCGGTTCTTTGGCATGACTGAGGGACTATATAGCACCGCTACCATATACAGAACCTGTTAAGCTCCTGTATGGTTCTTCAGTGGTTCTTCAGTGGTTCTTCAGCGGTTCTTCAGTGGTTCTTTGGCATGACTGAGGGACTATATAGCACCGCTACCATATACAGAACCTGTTAAGCTCCTGTATGGTTCTTCAGTGGTTCTTCAGTGGTTCTTCAGCGGTTCTTCAGTGGTTCTTTGGCATGACTGAGGGACTATATAGCACCGCTACATATACAGAACCTGTTAAGCTCCTGTATGGTTCTTCAGCGGTTCTTCAGCGGTTCTTTGGCTTGACTGAGGGGCTATATAGCACCGCCACCATATACAGAACCTGTTAAGCTCCTGTGTGGTTCTTCAGCGGTTCTTCAGTGGTTCTTTGGCATGACTGAAGGACTATATAGCACTGCTACCATATACAGAACCTGTTAAGCTCCTGTATGGTTCTTCAGCGGTTCTTCAGCGGTTCTTTGGCATGACTGAGGGACTATATAGCACCGCTACCATATACAGAACCTGTTAAGCTCCTGTATGGTTCTTCAGCGGTTCTTCAGCGGTTCTTTG
>CM049857.1:30600322-30607822 GCA_027422415.1 Schizothorax lantsangensis | reverse complement strand
TGGAAATTGAAAAAAACTGGTCCATGGTAAAAGTGGATCTGTCAACTGATATTCAAGAAAGTTGGAACCAGCTTGATGAAGAATATTGTTTTTCATTAGTGAAGTCCGTGCCCTAAAGTATTCAGGCCATCATAAAAGCCAGAGGAGGAGCAAGAACATACTAATTGTGTTTTTTGGTTGATGATTCCATATTTTTTCCCTCAACATTGAATGATTCCATTATTTTTTCCTCTACTTGATATGGAAAACAATTTTCCATTAATTAAAGGAGTTTAATTTCATTTGTTTGAGATTTGCTTCACGTAACCAGAATGTTGAATTATTGAACACAAATTGGTTTGTGTCATATCTGTGATTTGTTTATTTGTTATAAAGTAAAAAAATTGGGTAAACATCATCTAAGTGTGGTGATTCCATAATTTTTGGCAGGGGTTGTAGCTTGTGAATCTCTCGTTATGCTGTATTATCAGCAGTGTCGGGGAAAGTTACTTCTAAAAGCATTGCATTACAATATTGAGTTACTCCCTAAAAAAGTAACTAATTACATTACTTAGTTACTTTTTATGGAAAGTAATGCGTTAAGTTACTTTTGGGTTACTTTTTCTCATCTGGGCTGGGCTTGATTGTATGTTTTTAATATAAAAAATAATATTTTTGGCAAATGTAAAAGCCCTTTCACACCAAATGTGAAATGAATAAGCCTCAGGCTGAAGGAAATGTAAATTCATTTCTTAAATTTTTTAATTATTGCAGGTTTGCAGAGTTTGTATTTGACTGTTTTTATTCATTCTGAGGAACACTGAATGTGTTTTTGTGCAGGTGAGATGAGTAAATTGTTCATATTTAGTCTAGAACTACAGTAAGATCATGTTCACACACACAACGCTCTGCACTTACTCCTGATTTCTCTCAACATGGCAACACAAGAGCTGTCAGTCAATACAAGTAACTGGCGTTACTTATTTGAAAATGTAACTCAGATATTTCCTTCTAAATTAAAAAGTAATGTGTTACTTCTCTAGTTACTTGAAAAAAAGTAATCTGATTACGTAACTTGCGTTACTTGAAATGCATTACCCCCAACACTGATTATCAGCAAATCGTCTTAGGTTACGTATGTAACCATGGTTCCCCGAAGGGAACGAGATGCTGCATTGAGACGCTAAGGGAATGCCTCCAGCGTGACCGCGCTCTGAACACGTGTAATGTGTCCAAAGGATGGGCGAGACGTCACGGGCGGGTGACGTAATCGGCCAGGAAGCATAAAAGCACGTGCGGTGAAACCGGCGCCAGCTTCAGGAACGAAGCAACCACTCGCAGGGATGCTGGAAGTATGGCCCCGAGATGCAGCATCTTGTCCCCTTTGGGGAACCATGGTTACATACGTAACCTGAGACGTTCCTCTTCAGGAACTCGAGCTGTGTCGAGACGCTAAGGGAACGAGATACCCGCGCCGCCAGACTGACAAATCCCTGCCTAGTGTGAATGGAGCACAGCTAGGGCGAGAGAAAGAAAGCCAAAGTGGCTAAGTGGGCGGGGCCTGCGTCCCGAAGGCCAACTTCTGAGAAGTGAGTCTTGATCCCCAAGAGGGGAGAGCAGAGGACTCGAGGCTATGGAATAGCATCCTGATCCACCACATAGTATAAGCCGTCTGGCCGGAGGCCTCAGTCTCTAGAGAAAACGTGTAACTAGGGGGTGTCTACCCACTGAAGGCCACCAAGAAGGGCGCGGTAGGCCGGTAAAGCCTCCATGTAGACCTTTAGGGTGGAGTGGGTTAACTCTGCGGAGGAAAGGCCTGCATGAATTCCAGAACTGTACCAATCGGGCAGTTGGCTGGGTCGAGCTGGCGACCTCCGCACCATGAAGTGCTACACTTCAGGGCGTACAGTTTCCTCATCCTGAGAGGAGACTCACCTACCATACACACAGCTACCTCAGCGGAGCTCCGCTGTGGAGGAAATGTGTAACTAGGGTGTGTCTACCCACTGACTGGCCACCGAGAGGGGCGCAGTAGGCCAAACGCTGCCATGTAGACCTTCACGGTGGAGTGGGTCAACCCTGCAGAGAGTCAGGCCTGCAGGAACTCCAGAAATGTACCAATCGGGCAGTTGACTGGGTCGAGCTGGCGGTCTCCACACCATGAAGTGACACTTTCACTTCAGGGCGTACAATTTCCTCATGCTGTGGAAGAAACGTGTAACTAGGGGGTGTCTACCCACTGATTTCCCACCAAGAGAGGTGTGGTCGGCCGAATTGCCACCACATAAACCTTCAAGGTGGAGTGGGTCAACCCTGCAGAGAGTCGGGCCTGCAGGAACTCCAGAACTGTACCAATCAGGCAGTTGACTGGGTCGAGCTGGCGGTCTCCGCACCATTAAGAGAAAGTTCCCAATTCAAGGCGTACAGTTTCCTCGTTGAGGGAGCGCTGGATTAGAGGATGGTCTCAACAACCTCGGTTGAGAGACCGGAAGCTATGTGTTGCGCCCCCTCAGGGGGGACCCCCACAACTTCCACATCTCCGGGCGGGGGTGATAGACCGTCGAGGAGAGCCGTCGAGGAGAGCAATCAGGTCCGAGAACCATACTCGGCCCGGCCAGAACGGTGCTACCAGAAGTAGACTGACCTCATCCCGGCGCACTCTCGCCAGAACTCCCGGGAGCAGCCAACCTCTCCCGACAATTGATGTGCCACGTGAGATGGCGACCACTCCCCAGACCGCGGGCAGGTTGGCCACTCATGACTGCTCCCCAACCAGTGAGGGACGCATCCGTCACTAGCGTTACACAAGAACCAAGGTTGTCTCCACATGTCTAAGGCACGTAGGCACCGCCGCATGACCTTGATCATGCGAAGTGGGTTTCCCCTCGGGGAGAATCCCTTGGTCTTGAGCCACCACTGTAGGGGTCTCATGTACAGCAGGCCAATAGGTATCACGTTGGACGCAGCTGCCATCAGACCCAGCAGTCTCTGAAACTGCTTGACAGTGAGTGACTGGTCTTCTTTCACTCTCCTGACTGCCGTGAGGATCAACTCGATCCGAGCAGGGGACATACGTGCCTGCATCGTGGTTGAATCCCACACCACACCAAGATAAGTGGTTCTCTGTAATGGAGAAAGCACACTCTTCTTGGCATTCAGTCTTAACACCAACACTTTCATGTGAGTGAAAACTCATTGTTCAAAAACAGGGAAGGGAAGGACCGCAGCGCGGGCTTCTGAACCCCGAGAGAGAACGCTAGATCTGGGGAATGCAGGTGGAGATAGGGCGAGACCGTCTCCAACCCGTCCACCAGATCCATGTGCGATCCCCACGATCTAAATCGCCGTCGTGCCTCAGCAGCAGCGGGACCGGAACCGCGAGCTCATACGGCGGGGAGGAGCATAATCAGCCCCATTCTTCCCTATGGGCTGACAGCGCGAACTCCGTTCTCTCGTTCATAACGTGCTTGTGCAAACAATGCTTGTGAACAATGCTTGCTTCTTTACAAAGCTCATCGACGTCCTCCACGTCCACCTCCTCGGAGGAAGACAGGCGGAGCGTCGAGCCCTCTCTCTGGGGGAAGAAACCGCGGGGCGGGCTTCCGACCCAGAGAGCGGGCATTGCATCTGATGGGAAAGGGAGAAGATAGGGGCTCCCCCGTCTTCGTTCCCTCCACCTGAGCCATCTGCGATTCCCACGAGCGCAGCCACCGCTCTGCCTCGGCGAAAGCGGGACCGGCACCGCGAGGAATGCAGGTAAAGGCTCCTTCCTCAAGAAAGCCTCTGAGAGCGAGCATACACAGTGACAAATGCCTCACAAAGCGGGCAGTCAGCTCCCTCGAGAGCTGACTCTGCTCTCAAGCAGACAACACACAGACTGTGTGTATCCCCAGCAGAGATTGCTCGTTTGCAGGGAGGAACACACAGCCTGTAATGTGATCTGCTCTCACCCAAGTGCTAGTTTTGCTGCACTTATAGCCATCGTAGAGCTTATTCTGAGTGCTTGTGAAAGACAGACAACAACAAATAAGACTCACAACAGAGATCGACAGACACACACAGAGTAGCGGTTGCTGAATGACAAAAAGCTGACGCCGGTTCCACCGCACGTGCTTTTATGCTTCCTGGCCGATTACGTCACCCGCCCGTGACTTCTCGCCCATCCTTTGGACAGATTACACATGTGTTCAGAGCGCGGTCACGCTGGAGGCGTTCACTTAGCGTCTTGACGCAGCTCGAGTTCCCGTGACTTTAATTCTCTGTTGTTGTCAACTTGCTTGCTTTCAATTATCACAAGTTTGTTTTTTCCTTTTGGAACTGATTGCTCATTGGTTTCATTGATCTGAGCTCAGATTTAGTTCAATGTGATTACATTAACTGGTATTTTCAGGAAAAAGAAACTCCTCTCCAGGTCAGAATGACCAGAACACAACATGAGCGTTAAATTATGATGAAGAATGATTTAATGGGCAGTAATGCATCTATTATAGCCTATTTCATTTATTATAGAAACCAGTTACTGCTTTGATCCCCATATTAACTAGTCCACGACACATGTGTCTACCCAGCAGAATGAGCTCACTGTTCATCAGTGTTTTGTGTTCTTCATTGTTTTCTTTTCTAAACATTTGGGTGTTAGACTGTACATCACAGATACCATCAACTTTGGTAAGATCATCCCAAACTCCACCACACACACACACACACACACATCATTGAATTAGGAAGCACCACTGAAAGCAAATGTACATTTGTATTAGTAGCTACAGGACTGTAAATGTTTGCAAACATGACATTTGTTGTGTGCATGAAATTGATCTACAAGAGGCTGTGCACCAAATATCTGAGCACTGGCCCCAAGGTGGTGCTATAATCAATAACCTGACCTCTCTGCTGATGTCTTAGCAATCATATAAGCTGCAATCCTTAGCCATGTCCCAAACGGAGCACTTGATGAGCACGTCCGGATTTGTGATGTGTATATACGCTGTGATTCAGTGACCGCTATCTGTTGTGAATGAGCACGTTTGCAGAGTCTGTACTGATGCTGGATCCACAGCAGAAGAACCCAGCGGTCTGTGTATATAAGCGTGGAGTAGAGCGGCATTTGGGACAGAGCCTGATTCTGCTTCACTTGTCTAGATCACATTATCTACACTGTAAAAGCCAATAGTTTACCTTACTTAGACATAATTAGTTATCTTTACTTAGTTGTTATACTTACTAGGTTTTATTAAAGGGGACCTATTATGCAAAAATCACTTTTATAAGGTGTTTGAACACAGTTGTGTGGCCGCAGTGTGTGAAAACAACCAGCCTATAATGGTAAAAATCCACCAACTCATTTTTTTTAATAAAACCAATAAATCATAAACAGTCTCTCCAAACGAGCTGTTTCAGATTCTCCCTCTGTGCACGTCACCGAGGGGAAAAAGTCCTGTCCATTTGTGACGCTCTCTGCCCTATTAGCATAAACACAGCCCTGAGTGAGAAGATGCGGTCCGCCATTACTGGAGATATATACTATGTCAGCACCAAAGAGGCTTTACGAGTGCTGTGTTTTGGGATGCACTAATAAATATAGGAGTCTCCATAATCTCCTCCCATCTGAGCCGAGGACACTGTGCTTAAATTTCATCTTCGAAGGAAATATCCCGGAAAAAATCGGTAACGTCCCCTAAATGTTTAGGAATCAATACCAACGCTTCGTGCACGAATGTCTGCTCCAGACAAAGTAAGTATCGTATGTTTGTTGCCTTTCTGAAAGAGCTTCTTGGCACTCTGTAAGGTTTATTGCTAAAGCTATCATTGTCTCTGTGTTTTCACTGATGCTGTCTTCAAGTGCTATCAGAGTGATCTTAAATAGGAATGTGGTAGTTAAAAGTTGCATATGAAAGCAACGTGAGTCGATCGCTTGAAGTTGTCAAGCTCATAATCAGAAGTGGGACTTATAAAGTTGAGACCAGCTATGATGTTATTTTCATCCCGCCGTGCTCCCTGTCTGTGTAATTCATAAACGCAAATGTATTATGCACAGTATAATCAGATGACTGACTTTGAAACTGAGTAGTTTTCTGTAAAGATAACAAGCTTGTATTAATAGTGTAATGTTTATTTGCAAAGGCTAGCACTGCTAATGCCGAGCTGGAGCTCGTGAAGCTCCGCCCTCTTCTCCGGGAGCAACAGCTCATTTGCATTTAAAGCAACACACTCAAAACAGCGTGTTTTGGCTCACACCCTAAAAATGGCAATTTTAACAAGCTATAAAAATGTATCTGTGGGGTATATTGAGCTAAAACTTCACATGTACACTCTGGGGACATCAGAGACTTATTTTACATCTTGTAAAAAGGGGCATAATAGGTCCCCTTTAAGTTAGAAGCATTGCCAAGCTACGGAACATGTTACCTGTTTCTGATGCAGAAAAGCTAGTTCATGCATTCATGACCTCTAGACTGGACTATTGTAATGCACTGCTAGCTGCTTGTCCTGCATCTTCAATAAACAAGCTACAGGTAGTCCAAAATGCAGCGGCTAGAGTTCTTACCAGGTCAAGAAAATATGATCATATTACCCCAATTTTACAGTCTCTGCACTGGCTACCTATTAAGTACCGTATCAGTTACAAAATATTATTACTTACCTATAAGGCCCTAAATGGTTTAGCTCCTGCGTACCTAACTAGTCTTCTATCTCGCTACAATCCATCACGCTCCCTAAGGTCGCACAACTCTGGACTCTTGGTAGTACCTAGAATAGCAAAGTCCACTAAAGGAGGTAGAGCTTTTTCATATTTGGCTCCCGAACTCTGGAATAGCCTTCATGATAACGTTCAGGGTTCAGACAAACTCTCTCTGTTTAAATCTAGACATACACACATATCTTTAGCCAAGCATTCACATAATGCATTCATATAATTTCATATAATGCATCTCATAATCTTGTACTGCAGTTATATCTGATCAAACGCACATTATTATTCTTTAGCTTTGGTTGAACAAATAATTTTTGCTTGAATGGAACAACAGCTATGCTAATTATGTCTCTATTTGTTTCTCTGTTTCTGATTAACATCCCGTGGTAACTAGGAATTACACAAGCTTCAGTCTGGATCCAACCCTTAAATGATCTGAGATGACCAAACACCTGAGAAGAGATGATGCCAACCCCTCAGACAACATACAGAATTAACAAATTTTGGCATAAGTTAAATATATTAAGTTTCTACAGTATATAAATATATTGTAGAAACTTAATTCCCTGTAAAGCTGCTTTGCAATGATTGTATCGTAAAAGGCGCTATACAAATAAACTTGAATTGAATTGAATTACAGCTAATTTTAAGGCAAATAAAACAATTTACTTACTGATTTGAGTGATGCTTACTTAAAATATTCAAGTAGCCACAAAGAAACCAATTACATTTATAAACCTTTTTTTTTTTTTGCTCACCATTATAGTGATTAGTGTTGTCTTTGGTTGGGCACTTGGAACTTTGTTTATATTATACTATATTATATT